>JBAHVR010000379.1:330000-392500 GCA_036898135.1 Oncomelania hupensis
TTTAAATCAAATACTACAGAAACCAAGATGCATATGTTTCATTCAAAGCACATTTTAAAATAGCATAGAGGAGATAGTTATTGTCACATTCATGACGTAGATGAAAAACATAGTGAAAACTCAAAGGAAGAAATACAGTGAAGATGTCATAGCATCTTGAGTAATTCAAATCAAATTTAAAATAAAAAAATAATCATCAAAAGCCCTCAGTGAACATCTGTGATCAGTTCAAAAATATCATGTATTTGAACATGAACTATTTTGTTTCCAACAATGACAATAACAAAACAAAAACAAAACAAACAAAAAACAGCGTGGGCAATGGAATTTGAATAAAGCAGAATTGAGTATTCCCCAGTGTCGTTGTTATCAGAAGATTTGGTGGAAGCAATGTCCCTGAACCCTCATAAACATCACTCTTTGATTCTGGTCTAGCAGCCCTGCCACACTCGCCATCCTTCACAAGATCAGCACTCAGCATGTTATTAAAGCTGGATCGCCGTGTGGCGGTATAAAGTTGTGTACGTTGATCTTCCAATAAATTTCTATAGCAGAGCCCCCAAACGATCCCTCTAATATATTCGTCCATTTACTTAAAAGGTCCCAGTTCGAAGGCTTTGTTTACTTTTGAAGAAGACGGGTATATCCTAAAATTCGCATTGCATTGTTATTATATTGAGCAATGATGAAGTGGGCTTTCGTTGCTCCAAGCAACTGCTAAAGCTGGAATGTTCCATTTACGTTCTGACAGGGAGTGAGTTCTTCTGCTTTAACGGTACATCATTGCCATAGCTGTGTGGCATTTGAACCCTATTTTTGAGCGATCCACACGACTTAAAGAGTGCGTCTTCGGTGTTTATGGGGTAGTAGGGCAGGGTATATTTTATCAACGTAAAACGAAGTACCTTTCTGAGCAATCTTTTTACGGGTTCTGTCTCTTGCCGGATTTGGTAGATGGTTATTTTTAGCTCAATAATGTTGGTTAGTCGTTGCTAATAATAGCCACCAAAGCTAGGAAATGTATTTATGTTAAAAAACAACAACTATACTTTCGAAAAAGAATATTTTTGGTAGGAAGCTTATTTTTTGCGGTGCTGCTACACTCACTGTGAAAGATAAAAGGACCTGTCGATGAGGCGAGGTCAAAGTAGGTCCTTTTAAAGACAAGTGCATTTTTGCGACAGTAAAACAACCAAAGATTAAAAACAAAAAGGCAGACACTACCATAAGGGATACCCGTAAGTTGTAGACAGTATGACGCGGTTTGCGCCAATATTTTGACAATCGTATAGATCGCTACATAACTGTGTTCGAATAAGTGTATCGATTTGGCAATGGGAAAACAACCTGCCATTGGTTCCTGTTTGCTAAAAACCCAATGTCAGACGTATTTTTGCCTATATATATCTCCAGCCTATGTAGCTAAATAATTTGCGCTCGTCGTTACAACCCTTGAGACATTTCCAGAATGATACGACTGTTATATTAGTATCACTATGTATAGGTTAAATACATTTTGCAACTGCTAATATAGTTACCAAAGGGGAGGGATTGGGGTAAAGGTTCGAATCGGGTAATGTTAAGAGATAGAAGCAAAAGATAAACACTGAATCCTCTGTGTCGGCAGTGGATAACCTAGAATCGCAGTATTCATCGTCTCGACTCAGTTTAGCTCATTATTTTAATTTCACGTCTGTTCACTCTTAAGTGATGTAAAATGTTCATCGTTTCGACTTAGGCAAAGAAAAATAGTATTTTTTATCAATATCCTTTTCACGAACGTAAGAACAGCATTTTTCAAACATTTCGTTTCCCCTCGGGGGATAGAATGAAAGATAATAAAGAGAATATTTCTCTTTACTGCAAGGTCAAACCCACTAGATTTTAGAGCACCAAGTTTTGCTAAACATCCATTTTTTAGGTTACGTCTTAATTACAAATCGAATGTAACGTTTCCGACTCCTACACTGTTCTCAAAGGGTTTTGCGCAATGGGAAAGCGTGGGGATGTTCGTTTATTATATTCCGATTTTATTCTTTAATGTTTTACCCCAAGAAAGCCTTTTAAAAGGGGCCACTTCGACCACGTCCAATCGACATATTCCTTTAACATTCACAGTGAATGTTGCCCCACTAAAAAAATAAGCTTACCAAAAAAACAAAAAACTCTTTCCAAAGTATAAATTTTTGTACATAAATAAATTATATAGGTTTTGTGCCTTTTTAATAGCAACCGCCGTTCTGGAGCTAAAAATAGCAGCTACCAAAGCCGGTAAGATACAGAACCCGTAAAAAAATTGCTCGTAAGGTTTTTCGTTTGAGGTTGATAAAATAGACCCAAGACTACAAAGGCTGTGTGGTTCACTCAGAAACAGGGTCAAAAAAAAGGTCATGAATCGTTAAAAACAATGGAAATAACTCCTTGTCAGAACCCAAATGGAAAATTTGAACTGTAGCGGTTGTTTTGAGCAACGAAAGTCCACTTCCTAATAACAATGCGAATTTTAGGGTTACCCCGTTTGGGCCAAAAGCAAACAACGCCTTCGATTTGGCGACTTTTAAAATAAGGGGGGGAAAAAAGTTTGGAAATGGTATAAGACTTGTTTGGTTTTGTTTTACTTTTTTTCTTCTGCTGCTATTCGCTAATTAATAATATTGGCATTAAATGCCTGGTGAGGTGTTTCCAACCCATAAAATCTCAAAACAATAAATAACCAAAAGAATCGACCCGCACACATTTCAAACAGCGACATGTTGATGGATGATCATAGCGGCACAGGAATGCGTCCAGCTGTGACGATTACGTCATTTCATATTATAATTTTAATAATTATCATCAATACTAACCATCCTCTCTCTCTCTCTCTCTCTCTCTCTCTCTCTCTCTCTCTCTCTCTCTCTCTCTCTCTCTCTCTCTCTTCTCTTCTCTTCTCTTCTCTCTAGCACTTGTTTGCATTAAAATAACTTTATTCAGTTCACCAAGCACCACTCTCATCTCTGCTATCCACGCTCCCACTCATCCTTCCCCCCCCCCTCCCCCTCCTCTTCCAATCCTGGATTTTTTTTATTTTATTTTTTTGGGGGGATACTTTTAATTTTGCCTTATCGCGCACGGAACATTCTACAACAGCTCAAAACATGTGCATTACAGATGGGAGGCGCGGTGGCCGAGTGGTTAGAGCGTTGGCTTGCGGATCTGAAGGTCCCGAGTTCGAGCCCAGGTCAAGTCATTGTGTTGTGTCCTTGGGAGAGACACTTTACTCCCGTTTCCTACTCCTTTGGATGAGAGTATAAACCGAGGTTTAGTCTGTGTCGCATGCATTCCATCACAACGGACTTTAAGGATCCTGACGCTCATGTCCTAGACGGGTGAGTGCCGGTGACAAGAACACACCCAACATGTAACTTGGGTAAAGCGCTTCACTTGGGGCTGCTGTACTTTCGAAAATGAAAGTGCCCAAATTTCACCTTGGTGATAATAAAGTTGTTTAAATTAAAAAAATAAAAAATAAATAAAAACGTCATTATCGCCAGCATCATCATCATTATCATCATTATCATCATCATCACAATCACCATCATCATCATCCCCATCATCATCATCATCATCATCATCATCTAATTAAAAGGGAGTGGGAAAAGCGGGGAAAGGGAAACTGGAAAATTGAAAATTAAAGAAATTTTGTTTCCTTGTAACTGCGTCAATTCATTTTGAGAATCAAAGCGACTGTCGTAACAATCAGCTTGCTGAAGGTACAGAACGGACAACACCGTTTGTTTTTCTTGCTATATTTCCGAGTGTGTGTGTGTGTGGGTGTGTGGTGTGTGTGTGTGTGCGTGTATGTATGTATTTGTGTGTGTGTTTGTGTGAGTATGGGGTGTATGTATATGTGTGTGTGTGCTTTTGTGCATTCGGGCATGTGGGTGTGTAAGCGTGAGTGCACATGTTCTTGAGTGATAAAATAATTAGAAAATCCAGTGAATCTATCTGTAAGATTTAGCTTGTAAGGTTTTGTCCTTTTCCTGTACAAACCAAATGTTATATTCTTTCCAAGGTGTTGCTTTTTTTTTTTTTAAATATACTACCAGTTTTGAGATTTCAATATTTTGTATAACGTTTTGGTTTTGTTTTTATCGAAGGCAAAAAAAAAAAAAAGTTTGTGAAAGCAAAATTATATTTTGTTTGTATCGGAAAGGGCAACAGCTGCCCGCAAACAGCCAAGCCTGCATTTTAAGAAGCCAAACTACATTAAGGAGAAAACTTGAGAGAAATAGGCCCAAATTCAATTGAACTGGTCAAAACTGAAAACCAGTCAGCATTAGAAATAAAAGAGAAAATAACATGAACAATATTAATGTTGGATCTGACGTACACTGGAGAACAGGATTTCTTTCTAAAAGAACTCGATGACACAAAACATACTGTTCTCCTGCTTCCACGTGAGCATCGTGGTTAACTAATATTATTATTATTATTGTGTTTCGAGGAGATATTAACTAAAAATATTACCGCCTCTTCCGTCTGTCTTTTTTTTTTCTTTTCCTCCTTTCAAAAAGCGCTTGAAAGGAGTTTGTTTTCTTTAAATTAATTTTTATTATTATTATTACGCTCTGTGGGTTCGGGCAAATAGAATAGACCCAACGTTTCCCGGCGTGTCGTAAGAGGCGACTAACAGGGGTGATGTTAGCACGGCATCACTGGGCGAAAGTCTTCTACACAGAAGTCACCGGCCAGGGCGGAGGAACCTCACGTTACTACAGGTTCAACGACCACGTGCTCAGGGCCAAGGCGAGCCACACTGTATTCGTGGATTTCGGCTGTGGCCAACAGCCTGGAGAGGATTGGGCCCTGCCAGGTCTTTTTTGCCCAAGACACAATACATGATGAGGCTATCCACTAATTCCATGCCGGATCGGTCGTCGCCCGGCTACACAAGGACCGCGCCTTCCGTTGGCCACCAGGACGGAGGTGAAAAGTATGCTACTGATGGACAAACTAACAAGATCCGCACGAGAAACAACATCGTCATAGGAACCTGGAATGTCAGGACCCTAACTGCGGAAGGAAAATTAGAAGAACTGGCCCACGAGCTGGACCACTATCGATGGAACGTTCTAGGTATCAGCGAACTGCGCTGGAAAGGCCTAGGTGAAACAACGACTGACAAAGGCCACAAGCTCTATTTCAGCGGTAGAGATGACAGGCACGAACACGGCGTTGGATTCTTGGTCCACAAGAACATTCTAGCCACTGTCATGGGTTGCCGCCCAGTCTCCAGTAGACTCATTACCATCCGTCTGAGAGCAACCCCTTTCAACATTACCATCATCCAGGCCTATGCCCCAACATCAGACTATGAAGACAGCGAAGTGGAGGATTTTTATGAAAATATACAGGCGGTCCTTGACCAAGTGCCGAAGAAGGACATAGTCATAGTGCAAGGCGACTGGAATGCCAAGGTTGGCCAAGATGCGCACCACAACTGGGGAGACACATGCGGACCCCACTGCAACAACGAGACAAATGACAGGGGTCTGAGGCTATTGGAGTTTGCCAGATACAACAATCTGGTACTGGCAAACACGCTTGGTCTCCACAAAAAATCCAGACGATGGACATGGCACAGTCCCGGCGGGGAACATCACAACCAGATCGACTACATCATGGTCAAGAAACGCTTCAGATCAAGCATCAACATTGGCAGGACACGCACTTTTCCAGGAGCAGACATTGGAAGTGACCACGATCTCGTGATGATGTCTTTCCGGCTCCATTTGAAGAGAGTAAATACAGCAAAGTGCACTAGGCTGAAGTTCGACCTGGACAAACTGCAAGACCCGGAGGTGGCAAAAATATTTCAGGCCACAATTGGAGGGAAATTTGCACCACTGCTTATTTTGGGGGCAGGCGAAGTAGATGTCAACACCATGACCAATACCTTCAACTCAGCTGTAACAGATGCCGCCACTGAGATCCTTGGCAAGCACCGACCAAAGAAGAAGCCGTGGATCACACCTGAACTTTTGGATCTGTGTGATAAACGAAGAGAGTTAAAAAAGAAAAAGAACACCTCACAGGGAGCTGATGTCTACCGAAAAATCAACAATGACATCCGAAAAGGCATGCGCACAGCAAAGGAGAACTGGATAGAAGATCAATGCCAGGAAATAGAGAACAATCTGAACAAGAACAACAGCAAGAAGGCCTACCAGACTGTGAAGCGGCTGACAAGTGTTAAACAGCCCAAAGTCTCCACTATCCAAAGCAAGTCTGGCATTTGCCTTACAGAAGAACAAGAAGTCTTGGACAGATGGACAGAGTACTGCTCTGACCTTTACAACCATACACCAAATGGAGACCCATCAGTTCTAGCATGTCCCGAGAGCAGAGAAGAAGAAGAAATCCTCCCAATTCTCCGGGAAGAAGTTGAGGCAGCAGTGCAATCGCTGAAGAAAGGGAAGTCAGCGGGAGTGGACAACATACCAGCGGAACTGCTACAAGCAGGAGGAGAAGCGATGACTGATGCTCTCACCATTATCTGCAACAAGATCTGGCAGAGTGGGGAATGGCCTACACCATGGACCCAGTCGCTTGTCATCACTCTTCCCAAAAAAGGTAACCTTCAGGAGTGTGAAAATTACCGCACCATCAGCCTCATCAGCCATCCCAGCAAGGTCCTCCTGAAAATAATACTCAACAGGTTGAAACCACAAGCTGAACAAATCATAGCTGAAGAACAAGCAGGATTCATGGCAGGGCGAAGTACCACTGAACAGATTTTCAACCTCAGAATAATCTGTGAGAAATACCTACAGCACCAACAACATCTATATCATGTGTTCATAGACTTCAAGAAGGCATTTGACCGAGTCTGGCATGCAGCTCTATGGGCAACCATGAAAGTGTACAACATCAGCCCTAAAATTATAGAAGTCATCAAAAGCCTGTATGACAAGGCTACCAGTGCAGTCCTCCATAACAGCGTCATCGGGAACTGGTTCAGAACAACAATCGGTGTGCGTCAAGGATGCCTACTCTCTCCAACACTCTTCAACATCTTCCTAGAGCGCATCATGTCAGATGCTCTTGCAGATCACGAAGGCACAGTCAGTATAGGGGGCAGAGCAATCTCCAATCTTCGTTTTGCGGATGATATTGATGGATTGGCTGGAGAGGAACAAGAACTTGAACAGCTTGTACAGAGGCTTGACACCACCTCCAGAGCTTATGGAATGGAAATAAGTGCGGAGAAGACCAAAATGATGACCAACAACACCAATGGCATCAACACGGACATCAAAGTACAAGGCCAATCCCTCAACACAGTGCACAGCTTCAAATATTTAGGAGCCATTGTGTCAGACAATGGGTCTCGACAGGAAGTCCTCTCCAGGATCGCACAAACAACTGCTGCCCTGACAAGGTTGAAGCCCATTTGGAAAGACAGAACCATCAGTCTACATTCCAAAGTAAGACTGCTGCGCTCTCTGGTCATCTCCATCTTCCTATATGCTTGCGAAGCATGGACCCTCACAGCAGATCTCCAACGAAGAATACAAAGCATGGAGATGAGGTGCTACAGAAGACTTCTGTGCATTTCCTATACCCAACACATCACCAACGTTGAAGTCCGACAGACCATCACACAAGCCATTGGACAACACGATGACCTGCTCACAGTGGTGAAGAAACGGAAACTCCGATGGTATGGCCACGTCACCAGATCATCAGGCCTTGCAAAGACCATTCTGCAAGGCACAGTGCAAGGAGGTAGAAGAAGGGGGAGACCGAAAAAGAGGTGGGAGGACAACATTCGAGAATGGACTGGTTTGACACTGAGCGAAGCCATGAGAGGACAGAGAAAGATGGAGTATGCTGGTTAAGCGATCATCTGTGGTGCCCCTACGACCTTCGGGTTATGGGACAGGATAGGATAGGATAGATATTATTATTATTATTATTATTATTATTATTATTATTATTATTATTATTATTATTATTATTATTATTATTATTTTATTAACTCGTCTCGCAGGAATGATCTCCATGAAACGCAAAAGAACATGGCGAACTCTTTACTGAGTGCCCGAATTTCAAGCATTTGTGAGAGATCGTGGTGTGGTTGTGTCTGGCTAAAATAAAGGCGGAACTAGCGGAACTGTGTGAGATTGCGAGAGAAATTAGCCTGGAGTTTGATCCCGAGGAATTATTTGAAGACAGACAGGACGTCGTTGTTGACAAACTGACCGACCGCGATGCCACGTTACCGAACTCTTCTCTATATGTGACATGAGGCACCGTTCTTTGATTTTTTTTTTTTACAAGATTCTTATTTGACAGGATAGGTATGTGTAATCAGAAATCGGTTAAAATTTGAATTTATTTTACGACTTTAAAAATCACCACATTGTGCCTTTTTACACAGCCTGCTCAAAAAGTGCATGGTTGTGGTTTTTCTCAACCCTGTCTCTCTACAAGTTTAAAATTTAAAATATTTTTAAGCTATCCAGTCAGATACTTTGAGTCATTAGGAATATAAAGCTGTACAACGTTTTTGAATCCAATAAAATTTGGATTTTTATTTTTTTTTAAGCGTACAAGTTGATGTAGTGGTACTCAATGTGACTGTAGCTCTAGGCCTATTACTGATAGCAAAGAAGCAGATTGCCTGTAGAGTTCCATATTTCACATAATCCTTTCAACAAGCCTTACTGTTTATATGGTTTAATGTCCAAAAGCTCACACGAGAAAAATGGGCTGAATACCTGTTATCTGCATTAAAAGTGCCTCAACTACAGCGTTTTACCATGCTGAAAGCTTGAAAGAAAAACAAAACACCGATTACACACGCTTTTCAGTGGTAGAAATTACCGAAAACCTTGAAGTCTGCAGTTTGGAAACCGCAAATCTTGCAGGCTTGCAAGATTATCTTCTCTTCTTTATTTTAGTAACTCCTATTCAAACTTCGCAAACGCAGGGCCTAGAGGCCGTAATATAACCTCACAAAGTTATTTTGTAACACTAAAGACTTTGCAATGTTTATTTGAGGAGGAGAAGCTCGAGTCAAAACAATTGAAAATAATTAGGATAATGGACATACATTGTTTTGTTTGATTTTTAAAATTTTCAAATTTCGCTCAAGAATGAGCAAAAATCCTCAAAGATCAACAGAAATCCTTCCTGTTCCCCTATCTAATTTCAACAAAATCATGTTCCCAACTGCAGCTTCGGCTGTCACTGGTTTAGTGTACCCAGAACACTGATGATAGCCAGGGACATGGGTCTCCGGCAGTGAGAAAAAAGTCCGCCATTCTGAGGAAGGAAGGGACGAATGAATGTGGAGAAAAACGGGGGGAGCGAGTGGCCTATCAAGAATATAGGGAATACGAGAGGGGTTTTTATTTTTTATGTTTGTTTACTTTTAAAAAGTTGTATTTATTTATTACAAGAACCCTTGGACAACACCAGACGTGTCACGAATCATGGCAACAGCTGCAGATAGGCCGAAATGACGAAAGCTCATTTCTGATGTTTCCCCAGCGACCCGAAAAACTGCCCTGATGATGATGATGATGATGATGATGATGATGATGATGATGATGATGATGATGATGATGATGATGATGATGACAGATGGATGACGATGATGATGATGATGATGATGATGATGATGATGATGATGATGATGATGATGATGATGATGATGATGATGATGATGATGATGATGATGATGATGATGATGATGATGATGATGAAAGACACCCATTGCACATAGCTACGATCGAAAGAGTATACTCCAGGCACACGCTGCGCAGCAGACCAAAGTATGTCCCTTGTCCCTTGAAGGGATACTTTGGCTGCTCATTTTGTACAGAAAAGGGTTAGGGCAAGGGCTAGGGATAGATCTACAACTAACCCTTACCCGAACCCTAGTAGCAATATTCCGCTCTTTCCGTCACTTTTAAACAGCGAGCCCAAAGTATACTTTGAAGCGATAGAGGTTAGCGGCGTGCTCAGTTACAGTGTCGGTGAAAGACTATAAACGGAAAAGTAAGTTTCGTCTCCTCTAGGCGACGAAGTAGGTCACGCTGTATTTGTTTGTAGGTCAACTGTCTTTTACGAACCGTTTCAGAATCTTTACGAACCGTTTATTGACGCCGGATAGTGTCCTCACTTGGTTTCATACAATTTAAGAATCCAAGAAAGCAAATGGGTTTTTTGGGACGGAAAAAGAGCATTTTTGTAGAGAAAAGGGTTAGGGCAAGGGCTAGGGATAGATCTACAACTAACCATTATCCGAACCCTTGTAGCAATATTCCGCTCTTTCAGTCACTTTTATACAGTACTGCGGTTCGTATCCGCGGCTAGCAGCTAGCCCAAAGTATACTTTGAAGGGATGGAGGGAATATTTTCACCTGCTGCTAGCGGGAGTTTTGGCGATACTTTCTACCGATCGCAGCAGTGTGTATTACCTCTGAAAGATGGATGATGATGATGATGATGATGATGATGATGATGATGGTGATGGTGATGATGATGATGATGATGATGATGATGATGATGATGATGATGATGATGATGATGATGATGATGATGATGATGATGATGATGATGATGATGATGATGATGATGATGATGGTGAAATATACGAATTCCAACGCCGCGTCAATCCGCTACAGCTCCGCGAGGTTTTCCGCAAATGATTACATAGCCTTGGAGATGTGAAGTGGAAAACTGGGCAAATTTATGACGCTTTTGCCCCTTTCTAAAAATACAAACATCAGTATCTCCCTCACGCCATTTCTCTTGCTTTGCGATGTGCATCCAATTTCACGCGGACGCCTGGTCGAGTAGCGCCACAATATCTTGACAGTTTTCTTCAGCATAACACGTTTGCGTGTACAGAAGTGATTTTTTTTTGTTTTTTGTTTTGTTTTTTTGTTTTTTTTTGGCGTGCTGTCGTATGGTCCACAGCATTAAACAAATTTTTATTGTCTGTGTATCTTTGTTGTTTTTTTTCTCAACAAACCACGTTGTGCTAACAATGTCCTTTCTTCTACATTTTTCCTCTTGCACATACTTAGCCTACCTTCCGATGGCCCGACCACAGCCTGGAAAATGCGTCCCATGCATACTTCACTATCCACGTAATGCTGACAGCTTGCGTATGTTTTGTCCAGGTTATTTTTTCCTTTACTTACTGTCGAATGGTCCACAGCCTTGACAATTTTTTTCCCATTCTTGTATGTATTATTTAGAACATGTTGCTAAATAATGTTTTATTTACGTAAAACATTCATTGTTTAGGACTGCAATTGGATTCGCAGATACACGTCGTATTACTGTGTGTAGTGATAAAGAAAATTGGAAAATCGTGATTTTACGCTGTTTTGCGATTTAAAATGAGGCAACTGCTTTATTTCACTCTATTTTTTTATATGTTCGCAACAGTGTTAATATACAAAACTGCAACGGTAACGGCTCCGAAAAAATAAGGATCCATCATTATTTCTGCATTGGCGGGATTGCCTTCAGAGTAAACAAACATGGAGAACTCGCAAGTTAACGGCGTTATTGTGAAAACATATAGCAGAAGCGTTGATTCCAGTTTTTCAACAATTCAATACTCCTGCTACTGTTACTTCTTCTACACCTATCTCTGCGTTTTAGGGTAAATAAATACAAAAAGAAAGCTTTTTTTTTTTCTCACGGAGATATTGAACACTGAACACTCCCGCACAAAACTTACCTTGACATTTCGTTGGTTTTCGGGACGTTACAGTCGTTTTATCTTCGAATTTGTGGAGTGATTTAGGAAAAAGCCAGGTCACTTTTGACATTTATTTATTTATTTATTTATTTATTTATTTATTTATTTATTTGTTGTGCCTATGTGTGTGAGTGTCTGGAAATACATTTGGATGGCTTGCCGCCTTGTTTTCAATCTCCGCTGACAAGCTTGTTTCTCTTTCTTGGTCATTTTTGTCTCCTGTCCAGTTATTCACGGTTTAGACAGGTGGGATTGTTTTTCCTCCCAATTTTATTCAATTATCCAAAAGATAAGCTGAGGAGTTAGTGTTTGTTTTGTTCTTGCTCCTGTCCACAGCTCAGACACAGTGTGTGGCACAGGCAGCGGTAGAACGCTCGCTTAGCGTCGAACCTGGGCTTCTATCTCGATTGGTAACGAGATCGAGTCTCACGGGAGTCGACTTTTTGTAATGACTCTTTCTACGATGGTGCGCATCCGCCGTATCGCCGCGCCGGCACGTTAAAGATCTTGGAATCTCTTTCTGTAACAGGCTCTCAAATAAACGCGCATACGTGTAAATCCATCAGCGTGGCTCAATGTTTGGCGCGTGTAACAATACCATTGATGCATGCTGCATGTTGGCGTCTTGGAAGGCTTGCGTGAGATTTATCTTCCAACTAATGCCCTGAGCAACTCATTGGGCTAATAAATGCGCTGTATAAGAACAATCAATTTCGTGTTGTGTTTCCTCCCAAAGATCCACACGGCCCAAATAATTCTTGCTTCTTGTTCTTGTTCTTCTTCTTGCTCCTCCCCCTTCTCCTCCTCCCTTTCCTGCCCTTCTTCTTCTCCTTCTTCTTCTTCTTCTTCTTCTTCTTCTTCTTCTTCTTCTTCTCCTTCTCCTTCACATGCTGTCCAAGAGCTTGTTAACGGACTTCAGTGCAGACAGTTTGTAGGGAATACTGAGTATTAGGGAGTTACCGAGGTGAGCCCTTGCTCTCCAATGGTGAATCCCAGTTGGTGTGTGTGTGTGTGTGTGTGTGTGTGTGGGTGTGTGTGGGTGTGTGTGTGTGTGGGTGGGTGTGTGTGGGTGGGTGGGTGTGGGTGTGTGTGGGTGTGTGTATGCCTGTGTGTGTGTGTAAGTGTTACCTTGCAGATAGTTCAGAAAATGACTCATCATTCCATGTTTCATTTTGCTCCTTTAGGAAATAGTGAAGTCACAACATCGTCACGAAAATGTAAACTTTTTGTAATGCTGCTTTTCAGCTATGCGTGCAAGTGCCTTGAAATATATTTGAATGTCTTGCCAGTTATCTTTAAGAATTTTAGGTTTGGTGGGAACAAAATGGCAAACGCATTGGATATATAGGCTATATATCTGGGCAATATTGAGCTGAATAAATGAAATATAAGGAAGCAACGAGCATGCTACAATTGGCTATTAATTATTGGCATAAAACTCTGAAAATTCATTCATCTTTGATGCTAGTGTGCTGTGAGTGTTTCCCAGTTGAGTCAGTTCTGCATCCGCCATCTTTGTCATTAAAAAGCGCAGAGAGGAAGTTTGAGCGAGTGTACATCTGTGCGTGCCGGCATATGTATGTATATTTATATGAGAGAGAGAGAGAGAGAGAGAGAGAGAGAGAGAGAGAGAGAGAGAGAGAGAGAGAGAGAGAGAAAAGAAGAATTACATGTATTTATGTGGGCCTATAACAAAATGAATTTCATGCTAAATCTACACAATATAATCAACTGTTTTTAAAACTATTGAACTATAAGTTTAATCACTTAGCTAATAATATTTTGTTAGAAGTCTCTGTTGACGAGCGTGGGTGCACAATGATCTATCTCACTCTTAAGAACTGTAGAGTTACATCAGTTTACAATTAACGTTTTTTTTTTCAATTGATCCTAGTTTTCAGCAACCGGCAATGTCGAAGGCGGGTACCTTCGGGGACTTTCATAGAGAAATCATGAGATGAGCACGTTTACTGTTGATGATGTGTGTGTGCGCGCGTAGGGGTGAATGCGCGTGTGTGTGTGTGTGTGGGTGTGTGTGGGTGTGTGTGTGTGTGTGTGTGTGTGTGTGCGGTTTGCTTCTTTTTTTCAATGGAATATTTGCGTTACATAGTTGAACTAAATGAACTGTTTATCTTTGGTCTTGCACTGTCCCCAAAGGCCATTTCCTAAGAAAACATTCCTTGGACATATTCTGTCAATGATTGTAATTCTAGGACAGATTACGGGCACGTCCCCATGCTTAGCTGTCTTGGTAGTTCATGATGTCTGTGTGTGGAAAATACCTTCGACCTAAATTATGTTTAACAAACCAAGTGGAGAATTTGTTAATGAGACAGCTGCGAACAAAATCGAATATTTTTAGTAAAGATTTAAGAAGCTTTTGGGGAGAAATTGAGCGACTGTGCCAGAGGGTTTGTCATTAGACTGCAACTTGTGTCTAATTAATTGTAATTGACGTTAGGTTAATGGCTTTAGTCCCGTCAGTTTGTAATGTGGGTAGATTGTTTTGCCCCAAACTGAATTCCTTGCTTTTGTGCAATTTGTTCTTTTAATTCAGATATTTCCAACAAATTAATTAATTACTAATCTCTTGCTGTTGGCTTGCATGTGCGAGTACGTTGTCTTTCTGTACGTCCATCGGTCTGTCTGTTTGTCTGTCTGTTCTCTTGCTGGAAATTTCCAAATTTTGTATTCTAACATCTGACAAAATTGCTACATTAATACTGTCGATATAGCATTTCTCTATTTCTCTATTTAGTACTATCCTACTTTAATTTTAATCGCATTGGCCATTACAGACATGGCGTACGTAAGCCGTTCATTGCGCCACGGTAGACGACATCAACAATACGGGGAGCGTCTCTCATCCATTTATGTTGAACCAACTGTCTGGGTTCTCAACTGTTTAAAGAGCCCCATGATCACACGTTTAAGCTTCAAACGTCCTTTTTAAATTCACAGTGAGTAGTATTCCACCGGAGAAAAAAGGTTAAACACCGAAAAGAAAAAAAAGCACACCTCTTTTTGTAAATGAACAATTTTGATATAAATCGATACATTTGATTTTTGTTTGTATGCCTTTTACTAACTTCAAAGGTCGGTTCTAAATATAGCCCTGCTTGGAAAAGGAGTATACAATAGGCACACAACAAGAAGAGACGCTTAAGATTCAAATTTCAGTGATCGTTTTGAGCAACGATTACCCACTTGGCGTACTCTGATTACCCATTATATCATAATTTATTGTCACAACAATGCCATTTCCCCAATAAACTCGTTGTTATGAAAAATGGATAAACATCCTTGATACCTTTGGCTCTATAAGCGTTGAATCCACTTTACTAATGACCCAAGTTGGCTCCCTGGTGTACGCTTGGGAGAATAATCTATTTAAATCGATCAGAACTCTCTGAAAAATCGTCTCAGTTCTGCCAAAAACACACGGTAGTGACAGTACCGCGGACGTTTCTAAACCTTTAAAGGGATTCTGAGGTTATATTTAATATACTCGATAGTGTGATCATAGAAAAGTTAATTAGCCCACAGTGTTGCTGTGAACGCTGTGAGATGTTTATATCTGCTCCATGGCCGTGGTCGAAAATTGCCGACAATCACTTCGGGGTGTCGGATAGTGCAGTGGTTGGAGCACTCGCTACTGTGTCGAAAGTGAAGCACCGTCCGGTGCGGTTAGCACTTGGATGGGTGACCGCTAAGGTGTGAAGCGACAAACAACAACGCCCCCAGTTGACTCAACTGTGATTGAGTACCTACTCTCTTGAGGGTGGGGAAGGTAAAGCAGCGAGGGAGAGAGTTGGGCATCACCCTCATTACGCTGGCCCAAGATAAGTGTGATCTCCAACATCACGCTCCCCTACGGCCACAAGGCTATGGGACTACCTTTACCTTTACCTTTTTACCACTTCGGAAACACCCCCATTATCTTGTGCGTAATCGTGAAGTGGTTAGCCCTAGTATAGTCGCAGTGTAGCATAACCTAAATGAACGTGTGGGAATGAGTGTGAGAGTGTGGTATACTCTACGTTTGAGTCTGGCTGCTAGCGCCTGTGCAAGCTGGGACGTCCACGATGGCGCCTAAAAGGGCAGCTAATTATATTTTAGTTGGTATTTAAGACGTACAGTTTTATTTAGCCTGTACAGGGACTTTGAAATAGGAATTGGCTACATCTTATTTAATTTTAACAGTTGTTTTACAGTTTTTATATGTTTTTTCTTCCATTCCTTGCAACGCGTGACACATTTTCTTGTTTTCTTGTTCATATTGTAATATTAAAAATTGTTACATTAATGTTTTAATGTCCTGGAAATGTATTTTTATTTTCCTTTAAGCTTAATTTTTAATCATGCTCTAATTTTACGTCCCTTGTATGCCGCAGGGGGTCTTGGGACATAAATTTACTCAGCAACAACAACAATGTACCAGACGATCTTCTAGAACGCTCGAATGCGATGATTAGAATAAAATGTATTTCCAGGTACTCGCTGAAATAGTCCAAAAAATAAACATTTTAAAAAAGTGTACGAATGATCTAAAATGCTGTAGTAGTAGTTAAAATATCAACCATGAGTTTCGGTTCAGTCATTCTTGGGGAAAAGGCAACACTATTTTTTTAACAAAAAAAAGTATAATTGGAAGCGACATATTGACCGACAACCTGATTGATTTATTGTTGCTTTAGGTCCAGCGGACTCTTCCGAGCCAAATCAGGACCGGACAACCCCCGATCCGCATAAAAGATCTGCTGAAACAACCCCAGTGGGAAAATTGAATGCCCTCCACCGGCCAGTCACTTTACAATAAAGACATCCCACGCGGGGGACGGCTGAGGGTTGACCTCAACTACGCGAACACCCCGGTTACAAAAACAAAATAGAATACAACCATCATTATAAATCATCAACAAAACACATACATATAAAATGCCTATAGTGCAAAATAATACAATCATAGGAAGCCCTAGTGACCACCCGGCAGAAAGCGTCCAACACTCCCAAGCTGATCCAACAGACCTCATACACAAACAGGGAGTCTTGTCCAGGAAGAGTTTTCAAGAAAAAAGGTAGGTCATTGATCTAGCGAAGAAGAAGAAAGTATAGCAGAGTGATAGGACAGATCAGGAATGGGCAAGAGCAAATGATGAAGACAGCGACAGTGGGAATTTAAAGCACTAAATTTCCAGAAAGTGGGGATACTATTTATACTGAAACCCCCGGCACTCCAACGGGGGTAACTGTTGCCGCAGTGAATTAGTCATGCCTACAAAGGCAAGACAGGTTTTCAACTGGGGCTTTCACTGTTCCCGTTATAGGTTAGAACAATCTACAGTGACAAGATTGCTCATGACCCCAAGGGGGAACCACCGGGCTATTACTGAAGGAAGACATATGATTGAAGTACCTGTATACTAGAACAGCAAAATTACTTCAGCCGTTTTTGAGATACTGAGAAAAACGTGTTCAGCAACAACATGACTCCAATGACCTTGAGCTTTGCTTGCGGTAGAGCAAATTTAATGGCTGGGAAGCAGGCCTAATTAAATAACCTAATAATGTTTCCATGAAGTTTGATCAAAATCTGTTCAGTGGTTCTTGGGTACATGGCCTCCAACTGACCGACAGACAGACATACATTTGATAGTATTTCCAGATGAATTAGACATTATACAAATATTTCTGCATTCGGGTAATTTTTTTTCAAGGTTTAACCAACTCAACTGCCTTATTGAACTTTCTTCAACTGCTTTTAACCATCAACATGTTTTTGGCGGTTGCTTCTCAATATGTTATATTTCAGGTCCACGGTTTACTTTGTGTATACTTTGACCACTTCCGATCCCGTACTGCAATCTGTCATGAACTGGCTAGTCTTAACTCTGCCCAGTGACTATTTAGCCATGTGTAGTACTTGTAACTTTAGAAGTTAGACTATAACACAGCAGCAATTAAATTACACAGCAGACCACACACCGCGAGCCCGACCCACGCTAGCGCAGTGAGTCAGCACTTGAGCTTTGAATCGGACCGTTTTAACCAATCAGAGCAGGCTCAGTGGGTAGAGCAGTTCTGAATGTGTCAGAGCCTAACACAGTTTGAATCAGTCGTGTGTGAGACGAGGTAGAGTCAACATCTCCACAGCTAGAGAAATCTCTACACTCATAGACCAGGAAGCAGGACTTTGAAATCTTAGAATTCTCTCAAGTCATCACGGGCCTGAACTTGTCAAACAGGTAAATGAACACCCTTCTGTTTCATCGTGATATATTTGTATTATTGTTGAAATTATGTTTGAAGAATTTGCTATGCATAAATGTGAATTGTTAATCCGAATTTGCCGTACCATGTGGAAGAGCCGACCACGAGGCGAAACACGACCGGTTGCGCCGCCATGTTGTATCCCGTACGGAACCACTGTTGTTTAACTTATATGTATGTTTGCAGACCAGTGGCTGTACCACTGAATGTTTATATTATTATTAATTCTGTATGTGTATAGTTAGACACGATTGATATTTATGTATGTATAGGAATTTAGAGTTGAGATTCCAGTGGAACCCGGAAGTAGCAGAATGTTCGTCGCTTATGTATAGAGATGTGGAGCTATCACTGAGGGCTACTTGGCTTTCAGTGAGACGCTCTGCACAAACCGATTATTCAGGGTTGTGCAGAATTTCGTCTCTTATATTATAAGTATATTATCTTAAGTATTAAGTATCTTATATTATATATATATATTATATTATATTATATATATATAACTTATAAACAAGAAAGTACAGACGGCCCTCTACATCAGATCTGACTTACAATATAATATTATATATCCTTCGCCAATTTCATCTGATGCTGAAGATGTTTATTCCACAAGTGCAGCAGTTAAAATTAATAATCAGGTAACTCTTAATGTAATGTCTGTTTATTTTCCAAATGGACCTAAGGAAGATAATTCTGACTGGATAAAAAATGTAGATTGGACAAGAAATAAATGGGTAATTCTTGGAGATTTTAATTCTCAATCTCCACTTTGGAATAATGAATCTGATACTGTAAGTAATAACCGAATAGTTGATAATATACTAAATTCTTCTTTAGTATTATTAAATAATGGAAGTATAACCAGAATTCCAGATTTTATTATGCATAAACCTTCAGCAATTGATCTTTCATTAGCCAGTCCTGAGTTAGCTATAAACAGCACGTGGTTTACAGAGGAAGATTCATTAGGCAGTGACCATTTACCTATAGTAATAGCTTTAAATGACACAGCTATTGTTAATGAGTCTAATAATAATTCTGAAGATGTAATCCCAAAATTCCAATATACACGTGCTAATTGGGAAACTTTTCAAAATGGTCTTAACGCGTGTGACACCACTAACATAGAGAATGACGATATAGATATATTTTATGCCAACTTTTCAACAGCAATTTTAACAGCAGCTGAAGCAGCAATTCCCAAATGTAAATCACGTAAAATCGGAACTCATAAAGGAAATAGCTGGTGGACTAATGAATGTGCTGAAGCAGTTGCACATAAAAAAGAGCATTTTAAAACATGGTTAAGAAATAAAAATGATGATAATTTTATTGCTATGAAAAAAGCCAAATTACAGTGTAATAAAGTAATAGCTCAGGCAAAAAGAACTTATTGGAATTTATTCTGCGAAAAAGAAGTAACAGAATCAAAAGACTTATATAAGGTGTGGAAAAAGATAAAAGAAATGAAAATCGGGTATACTTTACCTCAGTATCCGATTAAATTAAACAATAACATATTCCCAAATGAACAAGAAAAGGCAGATGCATTTCTTGATGTTTTTGCCAAGAATAGTTTAACTTCCTCTTTGGACACAACACTTACTAATTATAGAAAATTGGAAGAACTCAAAGAAGAATATAAAGACCCTTTACCTAACAATAGTCTCTTTGTCAATGCTGATATAACACTAAATGAATTATTACATACATTGCAATCTTTTGCTAACAATAAAACTGCAGTTGGCGCTGACGGTATATCCTATCAAATGCTGGTCCATTTGCCTTTAATGTGGAAAATGATATTACTTTCATTTTACCAAAAAGTTTGGCGAAATGAAACTTTTCCTTCTCTCTGGACAAAGTCAGTAGTAGTACCTATTTTAAAAGAAGGCAAACCGAGATCCTGTGTAAATAGTTATAGACCGATTTCGCTTACAACTCATGTTGGTAAAGTAATGGAAAAAATAATAAATAAACGTCTGTTTCATTATTGTGAAAAGAATGACATTATTCCCGTAAATCAAGCCGGGTTTAGAAAGGGTAGAAATACAAGTGACCATCTTGTTAAATTAACAAATCAAATTAAAAAACAATTTGCGAGAAGAAAGAGTATTTTAGCAACTTTTTTTTATGTTAAAAAGGCTTACGATACAGTATGGACCTCTCGCTTATTACTAAAATTAAAACAAATTGGTATCTCTGGATACATGTTCCAATATATAAAAAACTTTTTGTCCGAAAGATTTATATGCACCAGGATAGGTAAAACATACTCAGAATTTAAGAAAGTCGACATAGGGATTCCGCAAGGCTCAATTATAGCTCCTATATTATTCAATATTTTAATATTTGATCTTCCAAAAGCTTTAACAAAACAAACTAATATTGTACAATATGCAGATGATATTGCAATATGGATTAATACATCACTGAGGAAACATACAAACAAAAGAACTATAAATTATATTCAAAAGTTATATCAAAATGAATTAAATTTACTTTGTAAGTACATGAAAGAAAATGGATTGGAATTATCAAAGGACAAAACTTACTTGATGTTGTTTAACAATGGTCAGAATCCTAAGTATTTACCAAAATTAGAATTGGAAGGAACTGCATTGAAATATACACAACATATTAAATTCTTAGGAGTATATCTGACTTCAAAACTAAACTGGAGAAGTCATATAGAATACCTAATTACAAAAGCAAGAAAACGAATAAATTTGTTAAAAATAATAAGTTCTCAACCTTGGGGAAATAATTCGAAAACTTTACTTCATTTAGCTCTTTCACTGGTAAGATCGATATTGACATATGGACAAGAAGTTTATTTTGCTGCTTCCACGACATACATTAAGAAACTTCAAAGTTTAGATTGTAGAGCAATAAAATTGGCACTTGGAGTTCCAGTTAGTACAAATACAATTAAAAGCTATAAAGAAGCAGGAATCTTATCATTAAATGAACAGAGACAATTATCAATCTCCAAATATGTAATTCGAAGTTTATCAGTAAACAATTCAGTATCAGATGATATCTGCATTGACTCTAAAGAATATCCTAAACGCTCTGAAAAAATTCCTTACCTCAAGCCAATTAAGAATTTTGTAAACACAACAATGACTGCATGTAACATTGATATTTCGAATATTCCGATTCAACCCTTAATACCTCAAATACCATATTGGGAACATTTATCTGCTAACTTTGATATAGAATATTCTAATATTACTAAAGGGGAAAACAATAATGTTCTTATAAGTGAAGTGAAAGAACACTTAGAACAATATTATCCCAATCACCTAAAAATATTTACAGATGGATCTGTACTGGAATCATCTAATAGTGGTGCAGGGTTTGTTATACCAGCTTTGAAAGTAGAAAATTCGTTCTATATTGGAAAAGGATTTTCTATATTTTCCTGTGAATTATATGCCATCTTAAGAGCATTACAATATATTCTTGAAACATCCCTGGATATAGTTAACTTGCTCATTTGTGTCGATTCAAAATCAGTTTTACAATCAATTCAAAACTGGGAATATACTACTAGACCAGATCTAATATTTGAAATTAAGCATATAATACATCAAATTATTAGCAGAGGTACAAATGTTGATTTTTGTTGGGTTCCGTCTCATTCTGGCTTGTACTGGAATGAGCAGTCGGACAAACTTGCCAAAATTGGAGCTAAAAATACAAATTTGATATCAAATTGTAATATTACATTATCTAGGCATGAATTGATTTCATTAGTAGAAAGACATTTTCACAAAACAGTAAACAAGCATAACATTTTATCATGTAGTAGAAATATTTCAAAAATCATATATAAAATGCGTTTGAATTCATGGAGCACAAAATACATTCCTGATATTCATTGTATATGTCAGCAACCAATGTCTGTACAACATTTATTATTTGAATGTACAACATTATTACCATTATTCAAGGCAAATAATGTCTTGATCAATGAAACCGATAGTATGACAGATATTTTATATAATCATACTCTTATTGAAAAAATTGCTTACATTATCTTACATACTGACATAAAAACATTTTTTGATTAAGTACATAAATATGTGTTTATGTTTATGCATGTGTGTTTGTGTGTATGTCTATGCATATGTATGTTTGTGAAAGTCTAATATCATTTTATAAATGAAAAGACTTTAAATAAAAATCTGAATCTGAATCTGAATCTGTCTCTTATATTACAGACGAGCAGGCGAGCTATCCCGAGCTATCCCGAGCTATCCTGTGCACCCCACTCCACAGAAACGACTAGTTGGTTGAGGAGACTCTACCGCACAAGACGGAAAGAGCTGCCTTGAAAGACACCCTGTCAGACCCCACAGCGTGGCAAGGGAACCCAACTACACAACGACAAAGGTGTACCAGAAGCTACCTCACAGAAGGACTTCGACCGCACCATCAGAAAGTTAAGTGTAATCGACAAAGGTGCACTTAAACTGATCATAACAGGACCACAGTAGTCCAACTCTTCAGAAACTGTAAAACGGACCACAGTAGTCCAAATCTACATGAAATATTATAGCAAGTGCCCGAGGAAGAAATACCAGCTGCCTATACTAGACTATCAGCGATCGAACTATTAGCAGTGACTGAGACTTTTTAAGTTAGATTAGTACTTAGAGAATCTTGTATAGAGTAGAAGAAATAAATGTGTGATTTTAACTGTTATCAAGTGGCTGGACTACATATGATTCATAGCCGTGTGAAAGCTAGTGTGACAGTAATCTTTTACCATTTTTCTATCTATTTCTGTACCCCAACCTTAACACAGAACGAGCTAAACAAATAAATTTATTAAAGTAATTCATAGGGTGACTTACTAGCAGTTCCCACCGAATAAACGTGAGGGTCCATAATTCCATTGTGCAGAGCCCATAAACCCCACGTGACACAATCTAGTAGTAGGGTCTTCCTATCTACTGTTTATACTCAACTATTACGAATACTTTTAAAATTAAACGGTGCCTCGCTAACATGACAGCACGGAAAGATCACCTCCAGCCTTCCAGAAAAAGTCTCCATCAAATCTCAGTAGTCTAGACAATATCCCCCGCTGCCTGTCACAAGTTTGGGGACGTTTTGCTCCGTCATCATCCCGGGCGTCAAGTTGTCAAGAATATCATCGAAACCTCATCGCCCTAAAGTGCCAGATGATGATTTTTTTGCTCAGGAATAGCATTAGCGACGCCTGGATGTAGCGCTGAATCTAAATCTAGATTGGCTAATAGCAAGAAACGCCGGACATATTATATTATTTCATGTTACGCTTTAAATTTTCTTTATTTTGGATAATAGTAGCCAAAACCAAGTGGGCGAAATTCGGGTTGCCTTATCAGCGACAACACGTTAGCCGCAGAGCAGCGCCATTCAGGACGAGGAGAACAAGACCCAACAACCCCATCAAATCCTAATCAGTCTCAAACAAGAAGACCCACTGTTGCAACAGAGGAAAATTCCATTTTCTCTTCAGTCTAGTTTCTTTTTTTTTTTTCATTGAGTGCATATTCTGCGAAAGCATTCAGACTATCGCAAGGTGCAGTACGTTCCTTTAGTACGGTCCTTTCTGTCTTCGAGAAAAGCAACAAGCTATACATAAACCGTCCTTTATTGCATTTTTTTCTCTTTTTTTTTCTCTCTCTCTCTCTAGTCTAACGTTACGGTGAAAATTCTTTTAAAATAAATTGTGTGGTTGAACCGTCTGGGTGTTTGCACTTCTTCCTCTTAGAGGAAACACCCAGAAGACAGAATGATTATTTTCCAGTAACGCAATACGAAAACCAAGTTATGTGGCACACCCTAATTAATTATTTGAACATTTCTTTGGACTGGTGTTGGATCGCTAACAATCGTCGGCGGGGCATTGGTTTGCCTTCTCTCCATCATCTCTTCGCACACTTCCTCCAAATCTTCCAAACATTATGAAAGCGCGCGTGTGCAACACCAAAAAAAAAGTTCTTGCAGCAACTACATTTAGGTAATCTGTGAAAATCCCCCAGACACTGTTCCGCCAGTGCGTTAAGATTGACAAAGTAAAGAAGAGAAAGTAACGTTGTTCGGGTTTGTACGGTCCAGTATCGTTGTGCGGCACTATTGTAATGTGCTGTGCTGCTAGGTCTCGTGTGTCGTGTTAGTGTGCAAAACGTCCTTACAAAGAAAGATGTCCTTTATTCGGTCAGTGCGTGAAGACACGCCAGTCTGTCCCAGAATTAAGTTAACGAGTCGAATCAATCGTCATTGTTGTGCGCACAAAGTCAAGACTTTTTTTTTCCCGGAAGACTATAGACGTGTTCGGAACCTCCTGCGGTCTGGTTTGCAAATCTGGCAGACAAACCTACATCAGAGGCACGTGATTCTCGAAGGTCGTGGTGCCCCTTTCTGATCAACTCATGAAGCTAAAAAAGCCCCCAATTCGAAGCCTCTGTTTACTTTTTGGCGAAAAAAGGGTTTAACCTAAAATTCGCATTGTTATCACATTACACAATGATAAAATGGGCTTTCGTTGTTCATACCAACCGCTAAAGTTTGAATTTTCAACTTCGGATTTGACAGTGAGTGATTTCCTCTTGTTGACGGTACATCGAATACCACAGCCGTGGGACCTTTGACCCAATTTTTGAGTGAACAACGAAACTAAAGAGAGTGTCTGGGTTAGGGTCTATTTTATCAACCTAACACGAAAAAAACCCGTACGAGCAATTGTTTTTACGGGTTCTGTCTCTTACTGGCTTTGGTAGCTGCTATTTTTAGCTCCAGAATGTTGTCTGGCTATTAATAGGCATAAAAACGGAACGTATTCATTTAAAAAAAAAAAAAAAAAAAAAAAAAAAACTTTCGAAAGAGTTCATGTTTTGTTGTAAGTTTATTTTTATCCCAGTGGAGTAACGCTCACTGTGAATAATTAAAGGATCTGACGACGGGGCGTGATGAAAGCGGGTCCCTTTAGCAGTAAACTTACTTATCACACCCCACGTTCGCCACGGCCATGATTGCTTGCCATCGTTAGCGTGAGTTATGGGAGGTGAACGCTTAACAAGTGTGGGGTCTACCTTTGCATTTCAACACAGAATAAACTTCTAACCCCAACGTGATTAATCCTCATCTTTTGGCTGTTATTTTACCGCAGAGAGCCTAACAAATAGGTGGCATGTGGTGCAACGGGAAAGAAAAGGCTGGCAACCATTTTCGCCTTTACTTTGTAGACAGCACTTTCCACGAAACATCCACGACACTAGGAGTTCCGCTATGTCATCTCATTCCGGTTAAGTAAGAACACTGAACTAGCTGAGAATCGATGTTTGCAAGAAAGTTAATCTCTCTCTCTCTCTCTCTCTCTCTCTCTCAGTCACTCTCTCTCTCTCTCTAGTAGTAGTAGTAGTAGTAGTAGTAGTAGTAGTAGTAGTAGTAGTAGTAGTAGTAGTAGTAGTAGTAGTAGTAGTAGTAGTAGTATTTAGCGCCTTTCCATCAAAAGAGCTACTAAGGCGCCGGCAGAAACAGAACTCACCCAAACTTTATCCGCACACTTGTTCTGTATTGAAAAATAATTATTGACAGATTCTGGCAAGTGTTTCATCCACATTGTTGGCTGTTGGCCTATCTATATCAACAAATCAGCTAAATAGATATATAGTCTATTAGACTCCCAAACTACCTCCTTCCATCCATCACACCTCTCTCCGCACTCCTTGGATTGCGGATAGCCACGCCGGGTAACGATTTTGGACAGTCGCCGTCATAAACACCGAGATACGGTATTTATCTATCTCAGTGCCCAGAAGTCATAAAAATAGGTAACGACTCTACTTATTTTCTTGCTGTCGTCTTGACGACTTCTGAGGTTTTGGGGAACGGTTAGTATTTTGTGTAAATAAAGATAATCATTGTATAAATAAAGATTATCAACCGCGGATAGCGTTCTTTGTGCCGCTTTGTCCGGATCCACAAATCTCCTGCATGCTACAGAGGCACTTCCGTAGAAGCGCAATCATTGAATTACCTCCCTTGGCTGTGAATACCGTTGACGGGCGGTGTTCCTTTACTGCAGATCGGTCCTACGGAGCTTCGCTCGGGTGGCCATAAGAACTTCCCGGGTCATCCTCCGTCGCAATCTGATTATTTTGCCAATAAGAAGGGCCATCTATCCGGCGTTTGAATGGAGAAAAGGAAGCACGGACAGGCAGCGTGAATGAGTAAACGGAAAGTGAACCGTGCCACAACTCTGCTCTGACCCTCGAGCTTTGTTATGTGTGTGAGCAATCATTCCCGGCCCTGAACAAATCATCGCTCGTTTCGCCATTGTGGCAGATCCATCAGCGAAACGGTCGAACAAAAATCGTCGTTCGGCATGCTCCGCGCGTAGATTTTTTGTTTGTTTGTTTTGTCAGCAATTTGCACATTTATTATGTTACTACGTCGTGTCTTGAAATCATTTGGATTAAATTGTCAATCAGATGCGCTGCGGCCTTGCAGCCAAATTAACAGACACTGTGCAAGTGCACAAACATACATTGCCGCGAAGTGTACGAAGTGGATTCAGCAACTAGGTTTTGATTATACTCTGTAATGTGTGCATCATCGGCATATAATTGGATTTCATTATTTTTTACCCTTCGACTTTCAATTGGACATTTAATGTTTAATGTCTTCATTTTCTTCTACATTTTGTTTCTACTAAAGCCTCTTTTTCTGAAGTATTAATCTATTGTTTTATACAATCTCCTTGAAATACAGGCTTTGTTTTGATTTGAAATAAAACCTTTCTTTCACGGAAAACGATTCTTAACGTCCTATTGCATGAGCGTTAAGGACGATCACCACGTCGCCACTCTGACAACAATGACCATCATCATCATATCAAAAATGAGATCCAACGGATCTTTCTTTCACTGTACCGAAAATAGAACAGCTTAGAATAAAATAAAATTATAAAAAGAATTCAAAAAGAATAACTGAGAATAAAATAAAGAGAGCAATCATTTGTACTTTACTTAAAAGCCCCAAGCTCTCACATTTTAGCGTCACAGATTTTAATTTTTTGTTGTTAAAATCACAAATCTCTTTCAAAAGTAGGTCCTTTAGTTTTAATATAAATCTAATCATTAATTTGTGTATATTTACAAGGCTGATTCTAAGAATAGCACTCTTGCGAAAATGTTTATAGCTAACCCATATTCTAGCGTAAATCTACGCCTTATTTTGTTAGCGTAGCGTAGGCCTGGGAGAGCGCTGTGTATTTGAAACTGCAAAAACATACCTCCATTCCATTTACATGTACATACCAAGCCTAGCTAGGGCTGATATTCGATTCTGGGTCCTCCCAGATTTCAGATATTCAATATGCAGTTGTCATGGGAGCAGGGCGTAGGCGTGCTGGTGCGGACACCTTGTGTAGTGACCTCTAGTGCGTAATTGTTTGGCCTGTTTACTAGCTAGGTCTACTCTTGCAGACCTGTCAGCACCTACCTCTACCTGTTTCACGTTGTAGACAGCTAGCAGAGGGAATTCCAATACTAGATGGTATAGGCCGCACCGCCTACAGACATAGAATTTCCCCATTTGTGCAGCTGCACAGGACCGGGAACATTACTTCCCTCCCTCCCTCTCTCTCTCTCTCTCTCTCTCTCTCTCTCTTTCTCTGTGATCGTAAAGGAGAAAAAAAAACAGTCATTACTTTTGACGTCACTTACTTGTCTGCAAATGGCTTCTCCCGGTGCCATGAATATATACGACCGTGTTAAGATAATCGTTGATGGCAAATGAGATAAACGATCGCTAGACTAACAGCTCCTGTACTGTTAGCATGGGCGCACACGTTTCTTGGTACCTATAAATTATGTACTCCTCAGGCTTACCGCCACAGAACATTGGCATGCATGTACGTAGACTACTCTACGCTGCGCCACAACCAAACAAGACGCGTAGCTAGGGTCGTACAGCGTGGCTGAAACTAGACGAGACCTCCCTATATCAGGTCGAAGTCCAAGCCATGGTACAGCTCTCTGATATTCCGTCATCGGAACAAGATATGTAGGACTACCAGTCGAAAGACTGTAAGGGTTAGGGTAGACTGTAAGGCGCAAGAAAGGAAACATTTTTAAAAGGATTTTTTTGCTGTAACATAGTACTAAGGAAAAGAGATGAGAGAGAAGAGAAATCAAAAACGCTTTCAGTCGGATTACAGGTCTTGGTTCTTTATTCCTTCTCTCTGATCTTAACCATCTTTGTGAGGCTCGAGTCTTGCATGTCGTCTCTACTCCCCATACGGATCGTAGAGCGTACATGCTGAGCCTCTACATAGTGTTGCAGGTTCCAGCGTCAGTTGGTTAGTTAGTTATTCACTGCTTATAGGGTCCAGCGGACTGCAAAAAGCCGAATCAGGACCACAAAATCAGGACCACAACTTGGCTGAAAGAGGACTCACCCCTGATTGGCATAAAAAAAATCTGCTGAAACAAACCTAGTGGTAACACTGAAGGCACTCCACCAGCCGGTCACTGTACAATAAAGTCACCCCACGCAGGGGACGCTGAGGCTATACTCTAATTTATCGAACTCCCGATTACAAAACCAAAATAGGATACAAACATTATAAAATATCAACAAAACACATATATATTAAATGTGTAAATTGCTTAATAATAATATCATAGGAAGCCCTAGTGGTTATTTGGCAGAAAGCGCCAAATATTCCCAAGCTGATACAACAGACCTCACACACAAAATTAATGAGGAGTTTTGCCCTGGAAGAGTTTTCAAGAAAAAAGGTAGGTGACTGGTCTAGCGAAGAAGAAGATAGTATAGTAGATTGATAGAAAGAGTAGGAATGAAAAATAACAAGTTAGAAAGACAGCGATAGTGTGAATTTAAAGCACTAAATTTCCAGAAAGTGGGCATACTAATTTATACAGAAAGCCCCGGCACAGAATCAGCATGATAAACAACGAAACAAGTTTCATCAAATTCATGATAACTATCAGGAAATTATCAGTGCATCCCTGTAATAAGATGGGGCAGGAAATTATAAAGCAATGCATTGCATACATTTGTTTTGTGTTTGTATGTAAGGTAAAAGGTAAAGGTAGTCCCATAGCCTGTGGCCGTAGGGGAGCGTGATGTTGGAGATCACACTTATCTTGGGCCAGCGTAATGAGGACGATGCCCATCTCTCTCCCTCGCTGCTTTACCTTCCCCACCCTTAAGAGAGTAGGTACTCAGTCACAGTTGAGTCAACTGGGGGCGTTGTTATTTGTCGCTTCACGTTTTGCGGTCACCCATCCAACCGCACTGGACGATGCTTAACTTGCGACACCGTAGCGAGTGCTCCAACCACCGCGCTATCCGACACACATATATATATGTATGTATAACACAGGCTATGGGACTACCTTTACCTTTTACCTTACATACAAACACACACACACACACACCCACACCCACACACACACACACACACACACACACCCGAGCTCGATTTTCACCGTAGGCACCACCAGGCTGCATAACACAATCCCGGCCGCCACACATTTCTCGTTTGATCGAGTGGTGGTGGTTAACACCTGAGTAACCTCCTGGCCACCCGTCAATAGACGTCATAACTTAGCCGCCGTCAAACGGAGCAGGCAAGGGTTCAATGCCGACGAAGCACGCAACCTTCAACCGCTGCAGTCACGTCGCCTTCGTCTGACACAGTAGGCGCAGAGCCTCCTCGTCTTCCGCGTCAGCTTAAGCGGACGCCCTTCCCCCTCCTCTCCATCCCCCTCTCTTCCAGGGTCTGACAGCCCAACGATTTCCATGACTAGCGTACGTCTTTATGATCTTTGTGACGGTGGGTCTATTGTTACTGGGCTATGCACAATGGAATGCTATTACCCACTCGTCTTTGTCTGCGGGGATCGGCTAGTTTAATCACCCTATGACTAATCTCAAATACATTTATATGTTTAGCTCGGTCTGTGTGCCGATAGGGTTATAGAGATAGGGAGAAAATGGTAAAAGATTCACTGACACACTAGCTCTCGCACGGCTATGAAACATAGGTAGTCCAGCCACTTGTTAACAGTAAATATCACACATTTAATTCCTCTACTCTATACATAATTCTCTAACCACTCTATTAACTTAAATGTCCAAATTCACTTCGAATAGTTCGTTCCTTGATGAGTCTAAGCTGCTATACTGTTCTTGATATTTGCTAATGTCTCATCATTGGGCTATTTGTTCTGGTTGGCCTAATGTTCTTTTTCAGGCGAGGGGACTACCGCACGGTCTTTCTAGATCAGTGTTAGTGCGTTTCTTCTTGCACTTAGCTGATCAGTTGAGGTGTGGTGATGGTGTCTCCTTTTTGGCTGTTGACTATTGGGCGATCGGAACTCAGTGCTCGATGTTCCCCTGCAGGCCGAATGTCAGGGTTGATGCTTAGTGGTCTATTCCTGCATCGGACCAACGAGCCTGCTCGTCTGCAAAACATAAGACGAGTTTTTGCAACGCCTTGTATACTAAGGGTGCGCAGAGCGTCTCACTGATGGCAGAAACAGCCCTCAGTGATAGCTCCACTTATACCAACAAGGGAGGAACATTCTTTTAAGTTCGTGGTCCACTGGAATCTCCCATATAATTCCTATTTATATATATAGATAGATAGATAGATAGATAGATAGATAGATAGGTAGATAGGTAGATAGATAGATAGATAGATAGATAGATAGATAGATAGATAGATAGATAGATAGATAGATAGATAGATAGATAGATAGATAGATAGATAGATATAATGACTAAAATAAACCCATGGAGAAGTAATTAACAAGATACAGATTCTCCGGAACAGCCACTGGTCTGCAATAATGCATTTAGGAGAAACAACAGTGGGCTCGTAGGGGATACCTCATGGTGTCGAAACCAGTCGCGTATCAGCCACGTGGTAAAGCAAAGTTTTACTAATATTCACAATGATAAAACGTGGCAAGACTTCAAAAACATAATCCAACAATAATATCAATAATCTTGATGAAACAAATGATTGATCATTTACCTTCTTGACAATGTCAGGCAGTGGCTATACTGTGATGAATGTCTTTAATCCGTCACCTGCTTAGTCTTTCTGAGATAGATTTTTCAGAGCGTAGCTCCTTCTCATGTGAGGTGCAGACAAAGTATGACTCCCTAGCCTTGCGGTCAGCCAAAGCCCGCGAAAATCTCGTCTGATACTTGTGGCGCAATCTAGCTGGGGTAGCTATACGTAAGCAGGATGAGGTCACTGCCTACCTATGCTTAGCACACAACTGACTTGTGTCGTCTTCTAGGCAGCTACTTTAATTTATAAAGGCTACAGCATGCTGAACTATTTAAGACGTGAAGCCGTAGTGCAGGTTCTAAATAGCCTCTCGTGACAGTCTTCTTTCTTTTACCAATTATCCCTAGAGTGAGAAGTAACCCATCAACTGATCGTACTAATAATATATAGATTCGTTCCGATTTTTTGTATGTAGCTAACTCGTTAATATAATTATTAGCTCTTCTATTTATGGCTGACTCAAATACAAAAATGTTTACAACAAATATGCTTTCCTCAAGTACATGGTGTAATGTGCCGAGTTATTATCGAGATATCCGAATAAAAAACGGTGCCGGACTAGAAATGAAAGGCGTCGCCTACCCATGGAAGTAAAGATCGTTTCTCTCTGGAATTAAAGTGGTTATCTCTCGGGATGCTCACATAACCCGTTAATGTTTCACAGATCGTTGAGGTTTTAGTTACGAGCTTTCGTGCGAAGGTGGTGGTTATCTCCCAGACCTTGGGGGAATACCACATTCTATGCCACTACTAAATTTCACCACAAATGGCCAATAAAAACCAACACCAACCCAAATCTAGTATACATTATCTATTCCGAAGCTTGCCCCAGAAATTCACAGTTTCTAGTTGCAACACACTTCACTGGGAACATCTTCTACGGTTTAAAAGTCAGGGAATGTCAATGCAAACTATTCATTTCTGTGACAACACCATCTCCTATTACTAGACTGTGCCTATCCTAACTTCTTTCACTATTCATAACTCGTTCCATCGAGCGGCGGTCGTCACCACCAGAGCAAGGAAGTGTTAATATCGACGAAGCAGGCAACCCACAGTCACTGCAGTCACGTCGCCTTCGTCCGACCCAACGTATACATCGTCCCCCGCTTCAGCTTGAGCGGTTGCTCTCCTCTTCCAGGGTATGGCAGGCCCAGGGTCAACCAAATTTTGACAGCACAAGCCATGAGGACCTTCCTTCTTTTAAAACCATTTATATCTATTCTTAGATTTCCCCGTATCTACCACTGATCAAGCAACCTGACACTCCTAATCACAAGTTTGCTATGTCTAGCTTTCTTAGATAGTTTCTCAAAATTAGCATCAACCGTAATACGAAATCTTATTATTTAGAAACCAAATACTAAAACGATAGCCAATGGTTCCTCACACATAAACACACGACAACAAACGATTTTCGTTTATAGTTTTACATTTTCCTTTACAGTTTTACGTAGAGGTTTAGTATACAACACACAGACATTAATAAGCTTAGTTCTCAATTCATTTTGCTTTCATATTCCCCACTTCTACCTTATCATCTCCGGCAGCATAACCATTAACATCCGACTCCTCTAAAGGAATTAACGTAATTTAGATGTCTGTTCTTTAACACATTTGATATCCTTCAGAACTTTCAGCGAACTCTTCCATGTAGCTATACTAATAAGGTTTTCAAAACCCTCCACAGAATATTCATACACAATCACAACTATATATTTTCTATAAGATCTGCTTTTAAGATCTAAACATGAACATTCTTCTACAGCCTTTGCTTTTCTTCAGAGGATCACGGACAGTGTTCTACCCATAACTACAGCATGTTTCACTATGCACAAGTGGCTTAGTAGTAGGTGACAGCGTTTTTGTATTTTTTTTTCTCACCGGCCAAGTCGTTACGAAATGAAATTGACGTTCCCTGACTTTTAAACCATGGAGGATGTTCCCAGTGAAGTGTGTAGACAGAAGTTATAAACTGTGTGAATTTCTGGGGCAAGCTTCGGAGTAGATAATGTGGATTTGGGTTGGTGTTAGTTTTTAATGGGCCCTTTCTTGTGAAATGTAGTAGTTGTAGAATGTTTTATTCCCCCCAAATCTGGGAGATAACCACCACCTGGGCACGAAAGCTCGTAACTAAAACCTCAACGATCCGTGAAACATTAATGGATTATGTGAGCATCCCGAGCTAGAGATAACCACTTTACTTCCAGAGAGAAACGATCCTTACTTCCATGGGTAGGCGACGCCTTTCATTTCTAGTCCGGCACCGTTTTTTAATCAGGAAGTCAGCGGGGGTGGTCAAAATATCCGCGGAATTGCTTCAAGCCGGAGGGGAAGCGATGATTGACGCCCTCACACACTATCTGTAACAAGATCTGGCAGAGTGGGGAGTGGCCTACACCATGGACCCAGTCGCTTGTCATCACTTTTTCCAAAAAGGTAATTTTCAGGAGTGTGAAAATTACCGTAACATCAGCCTCATCAGCCATGCCAGCAAGGTCCTCCTGAAAATAATACTCAACAGGTTGAAACCCCAAGCTGAACAAATCATAGCTGAAGAACAAGCAGGATTCAAGGCAGGGCGAAATACCACTGAACAGATTTTCAACCTCAGAATAATCTGCGAGAAATACCTACAACACCAACAACATCTATATCATGTGCTTGTGAACTTCAAGAAAGCGTTTGACCGAGTCTGGCATGCAGCCCTGTGGGCAACCATTTGAGTGTACAACATCAGCCCTAAAATTATTGAGGTCATCAAAAGCCTGTATGACAAGGCTACCAGTGCAGTCCTCCATAACAGCGCCATCAGGAACTGGTTCAGAACAACAATCGATGTGCGTCAAGGATGCCTACTCTCTCCAACACTCTTTAAAATCTTCCTAGAGCGCTTAATTTCAGATGCCCTTGTTTTAACATAAGTTTATTCAACAACAAACCAGATATTAATACAAGGGAAAACATCAGGGCACACAAAAGCACAAGGCTTAAATAAGTGCTACCCAAATAATAATAATATGTCAAAATATCACTGGCGGACGACAGGAAACAACAACAGAACATTGATAGAAATACAAGAAATTTAAAAAAAAAGATTTTTTTTATAAAAAGAAAAGAAAATTTTAGACAAAAAAAAGATTTCCAAGTGAAGGGGAAGAGAAAGAAAAAAAATAAAAAATAAATAAAAATAAAGGGGGTGCATGGTGGTGGTGGGGGAGATGGGTGGGGCGTGGAGGGGGAGGGGCGGGTGTGAGAGAGTTATACCTGTGGGAAGAAACTAATGAGTGTGTTGAAGATCAAAGTTAGAAGGCGAAGTATGTGGAAAGTCGTTGAAAATAAAATTTGAAAATACAATATAATATAATATAATATAATATAATATAATATAATATAATATAATATAATATAATATAATATAATATAACATAATATAATATGCGGTCAGAATCGGTTACATGAAAATAAAAATGTGTGAACAGTTGAAAACGTCTTGGCATTTTCTTGTAATGACAATTCTGCATTTCCAAAGTATTAACTTCCCTTAGGACAGGATCAAGAAGACCAATCGTTTGAATACGGGCATCGTCAAACAAAGGACAAAAAAGCAGGAAGTGTTCAGACGTTTCGGCAGGGTGTCCGCAACGGCAAATCGGGTCGTTTATCAAATGGCGACGATACATATCGTAGTTAAGGTTGCTTACACCCAGCCGAAGCCTGCAATGGATAATTTGTTGTTGTCGTGCACCATGATAATAAAAAGGCGGGACTGCAGAGTCGTCTTTGGAGATATGTCGTTTAAATAGGCTGACTGACGGATTGACTTGAATTTCCTCAGGGAGCTCATTCCACAAGATAGTAGAAGAGGGGATAAAGGAATTTTTGTAGATTTCAATGTTGTGTGCGGGGATTCTACGCTCGAAAGGCCTTCGACGGTGGTAAGGATTAACTGACGAGACAAGCGGTGGGACCAAGTCGGAAAGATACTCAGGACAGCGCTCATTGACCATTTTATGGAAGGTAAGCAGTTTGTGTCGCCTACGTCTTTCTTTCAATGGGCAGAGCCCGGATTCCCTGTACAAGGATTCATGGCTAGTTCCCTTTACTGCCCCTACAATTATTCTAATCCCTTCGAGATGAAGTTTTTCAAGTGAAGTAGCTTGAGTGTCAGATGCCCTTGAAGATAACGAAGGGACAGTCAGCATAGGGGGTAGAGCAATCTCCAACCTCCATTTTGCGGATGACATTGATGGATTGGCTGGAGAGGAACAAGATCTTGAATAGCTGGGGCAGAGGCTTGACACCATCTCCAGAGCTATATAGCTATGGATGGAAATAAGTGCAGAGAAGACCAAAATGATGACCAACGAAACCAAACGCATCAATTTGGACATCAAAGTCCAAGGCCAATCCTTCAACACAGTGGATAGCTTTAAATATTTAGGAGCCACTGTATCAGACAATGGGTCGTGGTGTATATAAGACAATATTAAGATCCATTTTTTGTAAACATCATATTAGATTCTTTTCGTCCAAGGGTGCGCGGTCCTTATATATTTCAAGTTACTTACCGTTGTCATTCAAAGGAACTGTGGTTTTTGTACCAAAAACATGGTAGCTTAGCACCAAAGAGCAGGAGTAATTAATTTCCCCTCTCTTTGTGTCCTTGCTCTCACTGTGTAGTGTGTGTAACAGGACCTTTTTGGCCTCATGTAATTATCCTCCTATCTCGTGCTATTCTCCATTTCTCCTGATCCCAGTCTGTAATGGGGGAAACCCTGAGGCTTATAGACGGTATGAAAAGCAAAACTTCCCGACGTCTGAAACTGTCACTCTGGTCACAGGCACAGTTTCACGGCGTGCTTTCTGCTTTTTAATGGTTCCGTAGACATATCATGAAAGTCTAGCTGGATGTAGAGGATTTTATTTATTTCCACTAGACCTTCACGCAGACCTAGCCATACTCGCGAGATTGCCAGTCAGTACGTTGAGCAGCTGTGCATGTTGTTACACTAGTGGGCATTTGACTGCATTGGATTGGCGTGATTTGTTGTTGTTGTTGTTATTGTTGTTGTTGTTGTTGTTGTTGTTGTTGTTTTTAAGGTATCAGGTTAGTCAGTGTGGAGCATTGAAGGTTTCCTCTTTTTTTGTTCCTTTTTCCTTTTTATTATTTTTTTGTTCTCATCATGTCCCTGGGTTTTTTAATCTGTACTCTTTTTTTTAACGTAGATGCCGTTTTATTATTAGTTTGTATCAATATGGGGTATTTTCGTGCAGAAATGTGGCATGGGCATTTGCAGTTATAAAATTGGGCATGCGCCTTTGCAATTATAAATTTATAATTATATAAGCATCAGGGCACGTCTAAAGTTGTTGACACGGTTCACATTCTTCGCCTGAGAGTTAGCATGGGTATCTCTCGGTTGCGGAATGGACATAAAGATTGCATGTATTAGTGTTTTCTTTCTATGGTCATCAGGCAAACATGGAGTTATGTGTTGGCTTGTTGGGCACAGTGTTTGTTGTGTGACCTAAGTTAGAATGCTCGTTTCACAATAAGCTCTATTGGGATTTGTTCACCGTATCGATATTTACTGATGCACACTTTTGCTAAAGTGAGTAGATAGCTGACTGATGTGAAGTTATTTCAGGTTGGGTCTGTGTTGAGATGCGCCTAGTAGAGCTGTAGCTAGATCAATGTCTATCGAGTATTCTGTGATAACGTAGATTTCGGTTTTAACCACTTACCGTATTTTGTTAATCTGAAAACAGGAGTAGAAAAAGTGTTCGATGTTTGACAGACGATGCATTGTTCTGTTGGGGTGATCCTATTCTTGTGTAGTAGAATATTTGTTGGATAAATTTTGTGTAATGTTTTACTCTATATGACTTTCAGTGCCTTCTTTTACGGTCGACAAGGAAGATCCCAGTGTCAATGCTTATAGCGTCCAGCGGACTGCTAAGAGCCGACTCAGGACCACTCAAAACTATTCCAAATCAGACTTAAATCCCTACATTAATCACTAATGAAATCCAAACAAGCACACAAGCAAGATGACATGACCTAAATGCGATAAAACGAACCAATAGCATGTAAAAATTTAAACAGATTTTGACCCTTGCAAACTTTAAAAATCTCATTAAAAGGTATGTAACCAAAATAGCTGTCTCTCTGATCAGTGAGATCAGACACAAAATTGGCGAACGGAAAAGGATTTGTCACATGCAAAGCATCACGGTGGTTCTTCTCCTTTTAAAAGGAAACTATGGGTGACATAAGTACGCCCAATATGAAGGCGAGCCAAAACAGTTTCTTCTTTGTGTCTAGTTTTAAATCTAGTTTACCTTTTCAAACGTTGGTGGCGCATGCCTGAGTTTCTTCTATAAGCAGGACCCTAAGCTGTTTAGTTGTAAAGCTATGGATGGATTTATCCTGTAGAATGAAACTCTCTAGTTCCTCCAGTGAATGAGAGAACTCTGTTGCCTGTTGCAGATGCGTGCTTTTTCTACTGCTGTTATAACTGCGTTGTTTGCTAATTGCATTGTCTGTTTGAACTAGGTCCTTGTTTTTCTACCAGAGAACGTGGGGGTAATGGATTGTGAGCGTCGTCAATGATGTCTTTGATTTGCAGTAGGCCTTTGTTAATCCATTCTGGAATGTGGACGTTTTTATGCCCTTATTTAATAATAATAATAATAATAATAATAATAATAATAATAATAATAATAATAATAATAATAATAATAATAATAATAATAATAAGTGGATTTATTAGGCGCCTAATCTCTAATTTAATAAAGCTCTAAGCGCACGACTCACACACACGCGCGCACCGCTAAAAACACACAGCGCATGCGGTAATTCGCGTCTTCTTACAAACACACACACACAAACACACACACACACACACACACACACACACAACCCAGAGCCAAAACACATCCCACAAAACAGATCACAATCAGATGCTAAGGAAAAGACAAGGTATGGCAGAGTTCAATTTACATGTAAGTATAAGTCTTAGAGAGGTAGGAAAGGGGCAGGCAGAGTCAGAGTGACGGACATTGAAAGGAAGGTCATTCCAAACACAAGGAGCTGATAACAGAAGGGCCGTTGGCCATACGTTTTTGTTCTGACAGAAGGAATTGTGAAGGTTTTTAAGCTTTGGCTGAACGTAGGTGTCTGGATGGTGTGCAAATATGGAGATGATTAGACAGGTACTGAGGAGTATTGTTTGAAAGCATGATGAAACAATGACTGATGTTGTCCTCTTCACCTTGATCAGCCAGTTAACGATTTGCTGGCTCATGCATGTTGGCTGACTAACAGCCTGTACCATTTTAGATGTCTTTAAGATATCCATTGTCTTCGCAGTGAGGGATTCTTGAGGGCAGTCGTAGTGAACATTCACGTCGTCAAGAATTATTGAAAACCCAGGGAAGCTATTGCTGAGTTCCAGAAGCTCAGGAAGCTGGTCCAAGAACAAGGAGTAATTTAACAGGTTCTTTTACAGCTATTGCCATTGCTCTGTATCATTCATGCAGGTCTTTCTTCCAAAAGTTAAACGTATGCTGGGGGATGATAAACCACAAGTCTTCTGGTTTGCAGTTTATTCGGTAGAAAGCGAGGTCAGTGCCCTTTGTTGATAGTAGGTAGTTTGGGTAAGATTTTAATAGGCCGTTCCTGCTGGTGTCATTGAGTTTCGGTAACCACAACAGTAGCAGGGCTTTTTGAAGTGCGACTGGGTTTTTTAAATGTTGTTATGAACACAGCGACTCAACCAAAGCTTTTTAGATTTAGAGGTTAGGTCAGCCAGGCTAGCTATAAATAGCTTCGCCGATGCTTCCTTTCCTTTCACTGGAAGAGAGGGTGCAGGCAAGCTATAAATAGCCCGCAGCAAGCAAAATGTGGAGGTCAATCAACATCAACGACATCACTCTCGCGGCGCTCGCCGTCGGAGCAGGAGTGGCAGTCTTGCTCTGCGCAGGGGCGCTATTCGCTCTGACTGAGGACTTAACCACACTTTCTTGCCACTACCCGAGGTCGAGACCAGTGGGAGTCTGATGTCAGTTCGGCTTTGCTACCTGCGGGGAAACTTCAGGAGTATCGTTCAGTCCCACTGACAGGGTGGCATGGAGATGATGAGGGCGCACCGTCCCGTGGGTGCCGTCCGGAAGTCAACATCGCCGCCTTCGGAAGTGGGTGATTCCGACACGTATCTCCACTTAACCTTCAAACCTCATTTTCTTCTCCTTTGGCTCCCTTGGCCTGGTGGCGTATACTTCGTGCGGAGGGGCCCGCCTCGCTTTGTCTACGTTCGCCCGACCATCGGTTGCCCACCACCTTTTACTACGACTGGACGACGTCGGGTTCCCTGTGGAGATTGGCAACCTCCGGACTACAGGTCTTAACCGCCAGTGGTTCCCTGCGTTCGTCTTCTACCCTCACGCGGCCTATCCTTGGTCACCTTCACCTGGCCTCATCGACATTCCTCTACACGAGCGAGTTCGGCGTACCTCCTTGGCACTCTTACATCAGCATGACTTCTTTCTTTCATCGGTCCTTCTTACGACAACTGACTACATCGTTTTCCTTCCGTTGTCGCAGCGACTTCGTGCGCTCCTCTTCATGTGATCTTCCTCCTACTGTTTCATGACTTCTTCACCATGATCCAACTTCTTCATCACGACTTCTTAAATCAACGGTTATGATCCATCCAAGTCCCCTATACGCTAATGTGTCCGGGGACGGTAATCTACTCACTGAACTGAACTGAATGTGGAGGTACCGCTCAAGTTGGTAACTTGCGAACTAGTTGATAACTTCGTGTGAAGTCTACCGCCATGCATTGGACCCACAGTGCTGCTCACATAGGAATTGAGCTGGTGTGTGAAGAAGACTCCCGAGCTAGATAAAGTAGACTATACTGCATTTAAAAAAACTCGGTTCTTTCTTTTTGCCTTACAAAACATAATTGCTGTTTACTCTGTTACCTTTATTAGCTCAGAGCGCACGATTTGTGTGAGTGCGTCTTGGGCGACGTGGGTTCGAATCGTGACTTCAGCAAACTATTGTGTGATCGCTGGATATTACGGGCCAGCGCCTTGAGAAGCTCTCTGAGCTTGTAAGTGCGCTATATAAGAGAAATCTCTTCTTCTTCTTCTTTAATAAATACTACATAAAATATTTACACTATTTTCTTTCTTTTTTCCTTATACACAACGTAATTGCTTTCTTTCCTTTTTTTAATAGGCAGGGCAACAGAGGCCGATACAACTGTGTCCATTAAAGCTAGCAAAATTACCTCCCTACCTTCGTACAACTCTAGCTGTAATAGCCTGGTTTCTGTTGATTCTCGCGTCAAAGCACTTTTTCGCTTGAGCGTAGGTGGCAATGGTAACTGCTATAGACAAAACATAGCCCTCATATGCATAGCAATCGAGCACGCGATTCTAAAGTTAATTATTAATGTAGCCAAACGACAAAAGGAAACATGCGCTAGAAAATAAAGCACGCTGCGCGCATCGCGCATACGTCTGATCAGTACCTTTATTTCTAGAGAGGCATTCGTTTTAAAGGTTGTTCCTGCAATCTCTTGCTTTCCTTTGTACCATCTGAATACCTTAAGTACTCTTTTTAAAGTGTACGACGATGGATGATGATGATGATGATGATGATGATGATGATGATGATGATGATGATGATGATGATGATGACGATGACGATGATGATGACGATGACGATGATGATGATGATGATGATGATGATGATGATGATGATGATGATGATGATGATGATGATGATGACGGTCATGAGAGCGATATCTATTAGTAAATAAGACCCACAAACAATCAATGAAATCTTTATTGGAAATACCGAGTTCAAGTTCCTTATCTGCGCAAATAAAATATAAGAAAAAAAATATCAATGTATTCAACGGAAGGCGTGTTTGTAGGATCAAGGCAAGTGTCAGCAAATAATACGTGTTTTGAAATAATAATATTTAATATTACATTTTCAATAGGCCTACAAGCATTTTTTTTCTTCTATTTATCTTTATTTCTTCCTTCTACTTCTCCTCTTCTTTTGGTTCTCTCTTTTAAAACAAAGTGTGAAATGAGAACAGCTGATGTTTAAATCTCAGCCGACAGAGCCCAACCTTGGGCAGAACAACTATAATATAAAGTTGAATATTTTCTTAGCAGCACATCAGCATTCTGAAACTATTACTTTCAGAGTGCCATTCCCTTACTATTGTACACTACGATTGTTAAATTATGTCTCAATTGTACTTCTTAGACAGCCTGACCATAAAGCTGATTCTACTCTGGGAGCGTCTTCGTTAGTCGCAAGTATGGTGAGAAACATGCACGTAAAAGTTGGCTGATATGTCACCACAAGATTATCTCGACAGCTTCGGAAACGGTCTAGTTACAAGTTTTGGGGATGAAGGGTATCCATGCTGGAACTGGAAGAAAATTCATTTTAACATTCCTAGACACGTACGTGTATGTCAAAAATGTAATAGTGGCGATCTTGGTGACGAGTTCCATTTTGTGTGTGTGTGTGTGTGTGTTCACATATTTGTAACTCGAGAAGAGAGTTATTAAAATCATATTATTATAAATATCCCAGTGCCATCAAATTTCAAGAATTATTGTCATCTAATAAAAAGTCGGTATTATTAAAGCTTGTAAGTCTAACGAAATTAATAATTAAACAATTGTAACAATTGTGTTTAGATTTAATTGTATTGTTAGTTATGATTCATATTTGCTACCCCCAATCAACTTCTTTTTTCTTCTTTTCCCCACTCAATCACTCCCACCCCCAACCCCCACCCCCCTGCAATCCCTCGGTGGTCTAATGAGAGGCACGGTGGTCTAATGGTAATGCTTTGGCTTGCGGATCTGAAAGTCCCGGGTTCGAGCCCTTTCCGGGTCATTGTGTTGTGTCCCTGGGAAAGACACTTTACTCCCGTTTCCTACTCCTTCGGATGAGAGTATAAACCGAAGTCTAGTTTGTGTGTCGCATACATTCCATCATAACGGACTTTAAAGATCCTGACGCTCATGTTCTAGACGGGTGAGTGCCGGTAACAAGAACACACCCAACATGCACATGGTCCTTCTTCCCCATCCCTGGCTGGCCAGGATAGTGCTCAGTTGTTCGGGCGTCAGACCATGCGCCCAAAGGCTACGGGTGGGCGTCTCGGGCGGTTTGAGTTAGATCCTGTATCGGCCAGCGCTTAGAGTCTGGTCAAGTAAGGCGAGATAAGTGCGCTATAAAAAATCTTCAATAATAATAATAATAATAATAATAATAATAATAATAATAATAATAATAATAATAATAAATATTATTAATAATAATAAAAAATAGTTTTAATTTTAAAATGTTATATAATTAATTATTTTGCATGTTTGTGTATATCATTTTAACCATGTCCATGTGCCCTTAATGGGTTTTTTCTGGAATAAACTTGCCTTGCCTTGGTAGTGGCGAATTGTCTTGCTGATATTTGAAAGGTCTGTTGCTCGCTTGTGGATCCAGAAGCCAGGACTGCAAAAAGTTAAATTATTTCAAGGGTGCTGACATTTTCTTTCTTGGTTGTTGTTGTTGTTTGTTGCTGTTGTTTTTGTTGTTGTTGTTGTTGTTGTTGTTCTTCTTCTTCTTCTTCTTCTTCTTCTTCTTCTCCTCCTTCTTCTCCTTCTTCTTTCTCTTCTGCTTCTTCTTCTTCTTCTTCTTCTTCTTCTTCTTCTTCAAGGAATATGACTTTTCTATTTGCAACAAAAGCTAGAAAGGTGAAAGAGAAATATCTTTTCATCATTGTAACGCCTCGGGCCTGGCTTATAACATATTTCAAACGATCACGTTGCCGTCATCGTGTTTGTTAAATTACAATAGCACGTTTCAATACTTTCGTTTGACACCCCTTATCCCTAAAGTGTATTTACTTAATTTAAGCTTACATATTTTATTTCATCCTATTTTTATTTACTTTCATTCCACTGATTTATATTATGTTATTATTCAGTGGACCGAATATTATTTGGACACTTTTTGAGATCTGATACATTGTAGACTACATCTAACCAGTCTCGTTTATGCATCCAGAGCTTTCTGAGCCGAATAGAACCCACAATATACTTTGTTTCTTTTCATGGCGTAATTTTGTCCAATACATTTTCCACAAAGAAGAACCAAAAGAAAATAACACTTAGCTGAAATGCATAGAGAAATATCATACATGACTGCCCCAGTTCAGAGGATTTCCATAAATATGTTTAAACGTTTTGACTTAAGGTGTATTACAAGTAATTAGGTGTTTAAATTCTCTTTTTTGTCTAAAGGCTCTTAGTTTCACACTTACAGAACTTTTTTTTTAATATACATGTTTTACGCCCCCTTTGAAAAAGGAGAATTTGACGGCGGGGATTATTTTTGAATGTGGTATTATAGTTTGCAAAATCCCTTCAAAGGTCAACTTTTTTGCTAAGACTCTTTTGTTGAATCTATGCCGTAATATTGTTGTTCACACACACACACACACACACACACACACGCACGCACACACAGACGCATGCTCACACACAGCCACACATACAGAGAAACATACACATACGCATACTCACACGCATACTCACACGCATGCTCTGTCTCTGTCTCTGTCTCTCTCTCTTTCTCTCTCTCTCACTCTCTCTCTCTCCCTCTCCCTCTCTCTCTCTTCCCCCCCCCCCCCCCCACTTCCATGACCAGAGCCGTAATGGCGGATATCTGAAAACCTCTGACAAATCGAAATGATAAAAGTAAATACAAAGCAACAACACGCCAGCTGAAGGTCTTCTCTCACTGTACTGACTGTCTTGCTCAAGGAAAATCCACCGTCATCCTTCAAAAGCGACAACAGAGGTTACAATATAGTGGTGGTGATTCGCTTCACTTCAGTACAACAATCAACACTGCAGTAAAGACGCAAGTCTCCGTCACAGATGAACAGGGACATGAAACGGGCTTTGCTTCACAAGGAAAAGGTTGGTGATGATTCTTCATCTGCAGAGTTTGCCGTATATGTCGGTGCCATGAAATAAACTAAAAACACCATCGACAACTGTGGCAATAACGGTGACAGCAGTGACGTAGGCCTATGCTTGGGCCAAGCTTACAGTAGGCCTAACGCGTTTCAGTGTGCCGCTGTGGTCGAGGAAGCACGCGCACTGCATTAAGTTGTGCAGTCAACAAGCGAGAAATGTAGTGAAAACAAAGCAGAGCCACAGCTTGGCGCCTGAAAAAGAAAACTACATTGCTGAAAGTGTAGAAGAAAGTGATGGTCCAACGGACAGCACGACTTTGCCTCCTCCAGGAACAAAGGAATACATTAGCACCATCAACAATAAGGCATTGCTGCTGTTAGATCAGAAATGTTGACGACAAAGATGTGGTAACTCAGCAGCAGAGATAAACAGATAGTATTGAACAAAACTTGACGTTGATTTACCAGCTCTCTAAAGGAAAAATTTCTCGGAACAATATTAGACCATCCAAACTTAGGAATGCTTAGCACGTGATGATGAAGAAGTGCTAAAGAAATTCCCCAGCACATCGAACAGTTATAGTTATTAACTACATTTATTTAAAGGCATGTTAGAATTTGTGTTGAACATATAAAAGTTGAAATCACATACATACGACTGGTATCATTCTATTTGTATTGTTGTGTGTCCACTAGCTCTTCTTCGCTGGAGACCAAGTAGACTAGTCATTTGACTAGCAAAAAGCATTTCTTAAAGCAAGTCAATGGTACTTTAAAACCCGAGAACAAATATAAATTTGTATGTGACCAAGCACCGTGATCAAAACTCTCACATCGCTTTGGATATCATCACAGCTGCGACGACTCCATGAAAAGCGACGCAACAGAGGCTTCAGGAAAACCCTGCTTTACACAAGACCTACTGAGCATCTTCTACTGTGCGAGTCCGATGACATTGTTGTCATGTTCAACTGTCACACCAGACTGGTTGATCACTGGTTTGCCAAGCAGCAAAACAGTAAGCTGACGGAGTTGGAAAAAAAACTGCCTGCTAAACATCAGACGGTGGAAGCCCCCTGACAGAGATAGCCACCATACAGGCGACATCGATTTGGCAACGAAAACCCTTCGCTGGCTGGATTCTGTCATCCTACATCTCCTTGTCTAGCTATAAGGACCTTTTCGCGGTACTGCTTATAAAATACAATATTTAACGGACATTGTTATTGTGCGAAGCGTTGTTTTTGACTCTACTAATGAACTTTTAAAAATGCTCGCTTCTAAATCGGTTGATGGAAGACTAGTGATGTGGAAATCTTGTCAGGTTGAAATTCGCGTTGTGTGTACATCATTCCAAATTAATCGTTTGCAACTGTACACGCAACCTTATCTCCCATTCCCCACTTGATTATGGACCAGTTGGACTAGTTGTATAAATTGTATACTGATCAAATTGTTCATCGCTATGGTTAACTTATATTAGAAATATTCTGGTAAAGACTGGATATGACTGTATGGAATACGCAACATTTTCATATTTCACATTCATTATGCAAACGGTAGTCATCTCTTTAAAGACACGACGAAAGCAGCAAATGTGTGTTGGTGTTGTTTTTTATTGTTGTTTTTTGTTCGTTTGTGTGGTTGTTGTTGTTGTTGTTTTACAAAAGTACTAAGTCATATTGGTTCGAGAAAAAAATCTCTCTCAGTAACCTGATATTTATGTTCACACTTTGATCAAATTTCGGTGTTCGGATCATAAGTTACAAATAGAATTAGGAAAGCAGGCATGTGTAGGAAGGGAAGAAAGATTTTGTAGGGATTGTAATATGAGTTTGGGAAATGAATTTCACTTAATTTTTGAGTGTCCAAAGCGCAAGTAAATTTATTAATTTTTTTTATTTAATCGTTCCTATTTATCGCTTTTCCACACTCGACAAATGCTAATTTTTAGGAAATATTTAGAGTGTAATTTTTGTTTCAAAAACACCAACAAATTTTACTACAATTGATTAAATTTATAAAAAATTAGGATAATAATAATAATTAGAAGAAGAAGAAGAAGAAGAAGAAGAACAACAACAACAACAACAACAACAACAACAACAACAACAACAACAAAAGAGAAACAAGAAGTAACAATACATTCGGCTTAAAAATCAATTTAAAAAAATAATAATAAGACACGTATACACAATCAGAAAAACAAGGATCAGTGTTTGTCATTTAAAACAAACACATACGTTTTAAGGTAGTCGGGTACGTTGAAATCAAAGTGGATAGTATTTCCTAAAATTAGTTGTTGTTGTTGTTTTTAGCAAACACCCCAAGAATACATAAAATGCGCACAAAAAGTATATCACACACCCTGCTACTTTTTTAAAGCTAGAGCATAATTTCTCAATTGAAGGATGGCAACCTTGAAAGAAAAGTAGTATAATAGTAAACAGCTGCAAAGAAGGAAAGATAATAAAAATTTGAGCGTGACAATCACCAGAAATGTAGAAGTATGTCTTGTAACTAAATCTCGAACATGTGTGTGCTTGAAAATTACATTTCAGTGAGAAGAGCGCCAAAAGGGCCACTAAGCCTGTGTCCATATTAAGCTAGTTCCTGGAGATGACAGAAAAACAGTCAAAATGCCTCTGTTCGCTTAATAACCTAATTAGATGAGGCAAACGTGGTAATGCCTACTAACTAATGCTTTTATCGATAATGTAACCTTAAACTAAATCTTTTAATCTTCTGTCCTTCTCCACCTCTTTATCCTCCTCCTCCTCCTCATCCTCCTTCTTGTCCTCTTTCTACTTTTATTTATTTTCTTCCTCGTAACATTCTGCTACTACTACTGCTTTCGATTTTCTTCTTCTTCTTCTTCTTCTTCTTCTTCTTTTTTCTTGTTGTTGTTGTTGTTGTTGTTCTTCTTCTTCTTCTTCTTCTTCTTCTTCTTCTTCTTCTTCTTCTTCATTATAGTCTTCTTCTTCTTCTTCTTCTTCTTCATTATTCGTCTTCTTCCTTCTTCTTCTTCTTCTTCTTCTTCTTCTTCTTCTTCTTCTTCTTCTTCTTCTTCTTCTTCTTCTTCTTCTTCTTCTTCTTCCTTCTTCTTCTTTTTCTGCTTCTTCTTCTTCTTCTTCTTCTTCATTATTCGTCTTCTTCCTTCTTCTTCTTCTTCTTCTTCTTCTTCTTCTTCTTCTTCTTCTTCTTCTTCTTCTTCTTCTTCTTCTTCTTCTTCTTCTTCTTCTTCCTTCTTCTTCTTCATTATTCGTCTTCTTCTTCTTCATTATTCGTCTTCTTCATTATTCGTCGTCGTCTTCTTCTTCTTCTTCTTCTTCTTCTTCTTATTATTATTATTATTATTATTATTATTATTATTATTATTATTATTATTATTATTATTATTATTCCTTCTTCTTCATTATTCGTCTTCTTCTTCTTCATTTTCGTCTTCTTCATTCTTCTTCTTTCTTCTTCTTCTCTTCTTCCTCGTCTACTACTACTATTATTACTATTATAATAACTGGCGAATCTTTTCCTCCTTCTTCTTCTTCTTCTTCTTCTTCCTCTTCCTCTTCTTCTTCCTCTTATTCTTTGTATACGAATCACCAACTGCGAGCAATAGCGCGGATGTTTTTGAAATTTTTGATTAATTAAATATGTTGTGACTGAATAACGACTAATAACTTCGATAACTATTTACTTGTGTTTTTCTGTCAACTGTGTGTGCGAGTGAACGAGGTTTCGTTGGGTTATATACTTACATAAGGACGAAAGAAACTTCTCCTGAAAAAACAAAAAACAAAAAAACTCCCAGTCCTGTTGTCCTTTGGTGCCGCCTAATAACCCTAATACAACAACCGATTGTATAATTAAGTGTGTGCGTGCGATATTCGGCTATTTTCGTAAATTGGAGGTTACTGGTGAAGAAATTGTGTAGGATGAACGTGAATGCTACCTACAGTCGAACTGAAATATTAATCAGAACTTAACCGTTACCCATAGGCAGCTAAAACTGGAATAGAATGCACCAGTTAGCAAATTTTTTTTTTTACAATCTCTTGCTAGTATTTTCTTTTCATGAATGTTTGCACACAGCTCCTGTTGTAAGCGCGGTGGGAATTTCTATTGCCAAAGTCTCATGATCAAAAGTATGCCTACTCACACGCACGCACGTGCACAATCAATCACTGGTATATCTTCGGCCTCGTTCCTGTCATAGCCTTTAGGGCCTACCAATTAACCTACAATGTGCGATTGATAAGTATTACTCTGGAGGAAATTGTCATGCACGCTCACACTATAGAGTAAGCTTACAGCGAGGAACGTGACCGGAACTGCAGGGCTAAAGCCACGATTTGTGTTTAATTAATCCGTTGATGTTCAGGACACAGGGTGCTAAGTGAAAGGGGGGATACGTACTGTAAGCAGTGAGACACACACACACACTCACACCAACACACACACACACACACGAAGTGAGACAACTTTTAAGTTTCTAAAAAAAGAAGAAGAAAAAAGTTTTCTATCAAATAAAAAGACGCCAGTAGAAAACGTAACTATAAAGAACGACACCTCATCCAGTAAACAATGCGCTAATTAATTGGTGCTAGTGTGTTTGGCGTGGATAAGCACTGTGCCCTTGACATTTTATGTTGTAGTGACCTTGACCGTGGAACGAGTCGGTAAGTATAGTATGTTTGCCCTGCAGAACAACCACGCACTGTTCATCGTTGCTCACTTGTTGTCCTTAAATTGTTGTGTTTGCACGTGTGTGTGCTGAGTGGCCTGTGTGTGTGTGTGTGTGTGTGTGTGTACGTGTGAGTGTGTGTGTGCTTGGAGGCGTGCTTTTGCGCGTTTGTATCCTTGCCTGTTTATAGACTGCCTATATGGGCGTATGTGAGCGTCTTCCAAATCCCCTGTACAAAGGGAAATTTAGAGCTGGCCTGAATGTGGCTTGCAGAAGAAAATGTAAAAAATAAATTGAACGAGACTCAAATGAATGGCAGAATGCGTCTTATCTTGCCAAGGCATGTCCGCTTGCCAAGGCATGTCCGCTTGTCGTGAATCAGGGAGATTTTACTCGCCATTCCTTCCACATACACATATGTCTTCAACTCATTTGCATATACGGGCCAACAGGTTAACCGGAAGAGAGTTTACAAATTTCCGGAAGTAAATGCCTTTCCATCCCAGGTCTGCCTTCGCATGCGCAAACCGCAGGGTTGAATTGTGCTTTTCTGTTTGACGCTCGTACATTTCAATTTTACTACTGTCTTCTTCACATTTCAATCTGCAATCTAAATTCTACCCAGAATCAAATCAAGCCTAATCATTCTGTCATTCACCTCCACTTTGATTTTCCACCTTTTATATAGCCTACTATATTTTAGAGGGAAGTCGGGTGAGGGGACGGGGGGTGGGGGGGCAACTTGGGTAAATGCGTTTTAGGAATAAAAATCGCAGCATAAAGAACGATTAAGAACATCTAATAAAAACTGGTTTTCAAAATGTTGTATTCCACACTGCACCACAATATATTTTTTAAAGAATAGATTACCCAATCAGTTCTACTTTCAGCATTACCTGCCAACAGCAGTCGTGATGGAGAGGAAACTTTGTTCTCGTCTCTTATTAACTCCCCCTCCCTACTCCTGTCAGACATCGTTAAGGAGACAGCAGACGTGAAGAACGCTCAAGGATACCTTCAGTGGCCCATACAGACCTACGAGACCTACATTAAGGAGGTGAGGACCCATCACGGTACGTTAAAGACATAGTAGCGTCTGAGGTCTTATAGTTCCCCTTGTCCCACTCCCACAAGTTTCTCGGCGGTTTCTCTCCCGTTCACACCCAGACGCAGATTGGAACACACACACACACACACACGCATAAACACCCACGCACTCTCTCGAAAATTAATTATACAACATTCGCGCGTATGTGCATGTGTGCACATATCTTGATTAATAATAATAATAATACAGGATGCTATGAACGCGCCTTTCCCCAAGGCTCAAAGCGCGGCGATCTATACCAACATACACGCTCAACATACACGATTATATTGTTATATTGTGATGTTATTGTTATAAAGTTATTTTGTTATATTAATTATTATTATTGTTCAAGCCCCAAGGACAAAATGTAAAAAGGCACATCCAGTGCTTCGTCTTTTACCCTTGTTAAATAAAATTGTTACCTTATTTTATCTCTCTCTTTCCCCCGTTAGGGTGCCGGGGGTTTCAGTATAAATAGTATCCCCACTTTCTGGAAATTTAGTGCTTTAAATTCCCACTGTCGCTGTCTTTCCCATTTGCTCTTTCTCATTCCTGCTCTGTTCTATCAATCTGCTATAATATCTTCTTCTTCGCTAGACCAGTCACCTATCGTTTTTTCTTGAAAACTCTTCCGGGACAGGACTCCTTATTTGTGTGTGAGGTCTGTTGGATCAGCTTTGGAATATTGAACGCTTTCTGCCAGGTGGTCACTAGGGCTTCCTATGATGTTATTATTTAGCAATGTTGGCATTTTATAGGTATGTGTTTTGTTTATATTTTATAATGATGTTTGTATTCTATTTTGTTTTTGTAAACGGGGGTTCGATAAATTAGAGTAGAGCCTCAGCGTCCCCTGCGTGGAATGTCTTTTTTGTAAAGTGACTGGCTGGTGGAGAGCGTTCAGTTTTACCACTAGGGTTATTCCAGCAGATCTTTTATGCAGATCGGGGGTTGTCCGGTCCAGAATTGGCTCGGAAGAGTCCGCTGGACCTAAAGCAATAATCATGTAATGTAATATAATCTCTCTCTCTCTCTCTCTCTCTCTCTCACATTCACACACATACACACACACATGCTCTTTCTATCTGACACATACATACTCTCTCTCACACACATATTCACACACATACACACACAAACATGCTCTTTCTTTCTCACAAATACTCTCTCACACACATTCACACACATACACACAAACACATATGCTACTTATATCTCGCACACACACACACATATGCTCTCTCTCACACACGCACACACACACAAACACACACACACACTTCCACTTTATTCAAGACAGAAAATTTGCACCGAAACACGTTAACACCACAGTGAGCACTAATAATAATAATAATAATAATAATAATAATAATAATAATAATAATAATAACAATAATAATAATAATAATAATAATAATAATAATAATAATAATAATAATAATAATAATGTAATAAAAATAATAATAATAATAATAATAATAACAATAATAATAAGGATAAGAATAAGAAGAATAAGACTAATAAGAATAAAAATAATAATAATAATAATAATAATTATTATTATTATTATTATTATTATTATTATTATTATTATTATTATTATTATTATTATTATTATTATTATTATTATAATAATAATAATAATAATAATAATAATAATAATAATAATAATAATAATAATAATAATAATAACACTGGATCGTAAAAACGAATGTTCACTAGGCATGTCTTGCTTCCCCAATCAAACTCCCCCGCAGTCCTTTGTGCCTTATTGATGTTGCCATTCATATGGTTAATCAAAACGCCGTGTTAAAAGTTAAAGTATCTATTAAAAGACCCCACGATCGCAAATTTTCGCGTCACAGAGCCTTTTCAAATTCACATTGAATGTTACTCCACTGGAAACAAAAAATGAAGATGAATCCAAAACATAACCCCATTCAAAAGTACGTTTTGATATAAACCGATACATTCTTTTGTTCATGTGCCTATGAATAGCATCAAGGTTGACTCTAAAATTAGCACCTCTGCAAAGGTGTGTAGAGTAGGCACAGTTGTTTGTTTAAACAGCAAGAAAGAGAAGCTGCTACTCATAGCTAATGACCTGTCTTAATTGGAAGGTTCGAGGGGGTTCACGACCCTTTTTTTCGGGGTTCTCAAAACCCGAACTTAGGCACCCGATCTTTTTTTTGGGGGGGGGGAGGAGTGGGGGGGGGTCCAAAAGGTTCAAACTTTTTTTTTAGGTTTTCAAACCCCAAACCTAGGTTAATGAAACTTTTTTTTATTTTTTATTTTTTTGTCCCTAAGATTGAGAATTTTAGAAACAAAGTTTCGTGAATCTCCAGGAACCTTCCATTGAAGACAGGCCATTAGCGGTGGGTTTGAGCAACGAGTATCCATTATATCCTATTTTAATGTGGCCACAATTCCATTTTCCAGGGCCACTCCTAGTCACGCACAAAATAAACAGAACATCCCTTGATATGACATTGAAGAAACATATTGACTTTGTAACTTTTTGCGATGTTCTCGTGAGAGAGAAATTAGCCTAATAGTAACTTTGGTGGTGATGATGATGATAATGATGATGATGATGATGATGATGATGATGATGATGATGATGATGATGATGATGATGATGATGATGATGAGGATGATGATGATGATGACAACGAGGGGATGATGATGATGATGATGATGATGATGATGATGATGATGATGATGATGACTACGAGGGGGTGATGATGATGATGATGATGATGATGATGATGATGATGATGATGATGATGATGATGATGATGATGATGATGATGATGATGATGATGATGATGATGATGATGATGATGATCAGTGTCTAAGATCTAGAACACTTTTCTTCGCTAATATTAGAAGACTTGACATTAGGGCATTAGTTCATATTTTGCATCATTGCGTCCAGTGTTTTTCAGTGGGTGAATACGCGAACGATTTCGGTTTATTTGTCCCACGGCTAAAAGACTTGAAGTTCAGATGGTCAAGATGGCACCCAAAGAATAAGAACTAACTACATCTCTTATCGTCCTTCTACTTACCGTTAGTCTACATTATTATTGGTCCCTTTTCAACACAGAGTGTCAGGGATCTCGGCCATCTCTTAATACAGGTCCATCTTCTGTGTTTATAATAGTACATGTTGACTTAGTAGCACAGACTGCTGTACCCATAAAAAGGTTCGACCATTCTGCTTCCGCAGTTCAACCACTTAGCGCAAGAAATGCTGCTGCCGTCTTGGAGCTTCCATCTCTTTGGACGTTCACGACGTACTACGTACACACATACTGAATTTGATAGCTCTATATATGGAGAACGCACCTTTGCTTTCTGTGCATCCACTCAATGGAATTCCCTTCCACACAATATCCGCCATGCGCAAACACAACAAGCGTTCAAACGACAACTCAAAACATATCTTTTCCATAAACACCTTCTATAGCTCTTTTTAATTACACACATGAATTAATCTCATCATCAGTATAGTATGCACACATGTCGAGGCGCTCAATGCACGGGCAATGGTGTTCGCTTTTTAATGGTGTTCGCTTTTTATAATTGTTATAAGTGTTGGTTGCCTTTTTACAAGTTAATAATAGTTTTAGTTGCCTTTTTATGTGTTTCAATGTAATATTTTTATTGAATCTTTTTAACATTATGTTGTACATTTTTAGTGAATTTATTCAGACTTTATATACCTACTGTTGTTGTGTAGTATAAATGGGGTATGAATGTGTCAAGCGCGGAGAGCACAGCCATTTGTGGCTGTGATGCGGCGCTATATAAATCTACATTTATTATTATTATTATTATTATTATTATATGGTCTATTCTAATAACTGTTTCAAGCTTAGTCCTCAACGGTCTCAAATATGCATAAATAGCGATGTCTCTCCCGTACAAAGTGACGGGTCTCTAGGTGTTTTTTTTTTTTGTTGTTTTCGCACGTTCAAACAAAAGTAGCGGACGTTTCAAGATTGGCAATGGATTTTCTCAGCATCAGACCTTGGATAATGTCCTCACCACCCACTGCACAAGCATTATCAGAGAAGATGCGACCAGCGGTAATAACACCAGAAACAGCAACAGAAGAGGTAGTAGTAGTAGTAGTAGTGGTAGTAGTAGTAGTAGTAGTAGTAGTAGTAGTAGTAGTAGTAGTAGTAGTAGTAGTAGTAGTAGTAGTAGTAGTAGTAGTAGTAGTAGCAGCAGCAGCAGCAATTGTAAGAGGTAATATGCCAGTAACAACAGTTGTTTTTTCTGCTGAGGTGATAAAGGCCCGGCTACACTTTTGTTACGCTTATGAATTCCTTAATATGTATTTCCTTGCGTACTGGCTAACGTAAAATGTAACAAGGATAACGCATGTTTGATTTCTTCTGCAAAAATTATATAAGCCGGACTTACGAGGACCAATCAAAAACGAGAGTGTGACCTCACGAGTTTAGAGGTCAACCTAATCTCCACCCACACGCATGATTAAACGCAACAATTGTTGGCTGCTACACACGACTTGGACGAGCTAAGGCAGTTGAATTCACTTGTTGCGTGTCGATCTTAGTTTAGTTTAGTTTTATAGATTAACGTCCCCGGACACATAAGCGTATAGGGGACGAATATGTTTTTAACGTGTCGATCTTAGTAAAGTTGTTTCATATAATCGTGAAAGAGTACATCACATCGTCATGAAAAAGTGCCGTGTTGTAGTGAAATTACACAGCTACATACATTTATAAATTCGAACCGGGCCGGGCCGCGCTGTGATAAACATGGCGCAACTACCTCCGACCCAATGCATAAACAGTAAAACGTACGCCAGATGTGGCCAGTAATCTCATAAGGTGTGGCCACCCATCAAAATTCCGGTCAGTGAAAAACCTCATAACCCAGTGCCTAAGCCGTAAAACGTAAGCCAAATGTGGCGACTACTTAAGGGAAAAGGTAAGCTTGGATGTTCAATGTGTCCCTTATACGCCATGTGTCCGGGGACTTTAATCTACGCAAGAAGAAGAACAAGAAGAAGAAGTTGGATGTTCATGTTAGATCAGTTGGTAGCGCGTCTTACTAGTAACCGAAAGGTCCCTGGTTCGAATCCCGGATTGGCAAGCGTGTGATCATATTATTTTCCCCTTACCATCAACTGGTTCGCTGGTGTCAGAACAATGTGACCTAATAGTCGCCTATACGCTCCGGTGTCGTGTGACTATAATCTACAATTGCCATTGTTGTGGATGTTCATTATCAGTGGCCAGTAACATCGTCAACATTGTTGCAACCCTTGCCATCTCCATCAACATAGGCAGTAGCAGCGGCAGTAGAAGTAGAAGTAGATAGCGTTGAGCTGAATGTGAATCTGATACAATGCAAACGATAGACATATTTTTTAAATATATATTTTAAAAAAAGGACAACGTGACAATGGCCGTCTGTTGCATGGATAAGAAGGAAGGATACGGACAGCTAAATGACCATTGTTAGGGACCGCCGGAATCGGAACTTGACCGAAAATTTTTTTACAGATATGGACGTATCCGGTTAGACCCCATTAACGCCAGGTCCGGCAAAACTGCTTCCGGTAGATGTGCTGACGGCACGCAAATCATCATCCATAGACCCAAGAAAATGCACATGCGTCCAGACAGACATATACATGTTCACAAATATACACAAACGCACGCACATACATCGACGGATGTTGGGCGTCTGTATTAGCGTATCAAATGAACTCCCGCAGGTCAATGCCATTTATTGTAATCCTTTACAAAGAAGCATCCAGCGCGCATAGCAGCACGCGGAAATACTCCAGAATCGCCACAGCGTCGGGCGTCATCAACTTTTCACTCTGTTTTATCCGCCAGGGTGTTCTCATCTCTCCTATCTGTCTGGTCGCGTAGAACCCATTTCGCCGCGACAACATCGTCTGATGTCATCATGGTATCATGAAATTAGGTTTAAAGGTTACGTTCCTCTGAACACAGAACTCACCGTTTTTGCCTGAACTGCCCTTCATTTTCTTCCATTTTACTAGCTAAGTTATTGGGACTTCACTTTAAAAGATTCTGCTACGCGTAATTATTACACCTGGATGCATTGCACTATTTTTACTTGTCTCAATTTCTTTCTCATTATTTTTCAGCCTTGTTCTCTTCTGTTGGACTGCGATGAACTCACTTTATTTCTGTATCCATCGCTATGCTTTTTGTCCTCAGTGTGACTGTCTTCAGAATAATGCTTGAGGACAACATGGCTAGTGTACACTTCCTTCGTAAGACTAAATTAGCAATACTCAATGGTTAAGTTTATAATGAATTTAGCTCGTTTTTTAACAGTAAGCTGCCCAATGCGTTACCACCGAAACCCTACAAATAAGCATACTTTGCTGGATTCAGGAGAACAGACTCACAAATCAAGCTGTATTATTAGGTCTTTTTACACCAAACGTCGACAAATCTGCCATTGAATTGCCGGAGTACCACAAATGTTATAAGGAATACAATTTATTGAATTACGGTCAAAAGATTTAATGACTTTAATGTGAACTTCTACTTTGTTAAGTGTTATTGCGTCTAGTCACCTGTCAAAGTTGATGAAGTTCTTGCGAAAGTTAAAAATGCTACAAACTTTGAATCTATCGCTAAGGCTTAGTTTTTGTCGTCGCTTTAGACGCTCTTCACAGCTATCAAGCCCTTTCAAAGCTAGTTTCGACAGTTAATTAATATATAAATAACAACACTGGCTAATGTGGCGTGTACATTATATCCGCTTGAAAAGTGTCGCTAACTTTCTTCCACGATTCCATAATGTTCGCCGAATATTCCTTCCTCGCATGCTGTCCTCTGAAGCTGAACGTAACCCCGCCTCTCATTTTCCCCGAGTCATCTTAAGTTAAGTAAAACTTTCTCCGGGGACTCCCCCATCACATACCTTTCGATCCCACTTTTAAACAGATGGACTTGTACTTCCCGTTATTTCAGTTTACAAAACCCATGAGATATTGTCCGAAAGAACTGTAAGCCCGCATTTCCTTGTTATTGAGAAAGGGATTTGTCACTATGAAAATTAGACTGGAGTACGGTCTTCTGTGTGTATATGTGTGTGTGCGTGTGTGTGCGTGCGCGCGCACGCGTATCTATGTGTGTATGTGTCCGTGTGGTCGTATGAGCGTTTGAGTGGATGTTTTAGATAAATCAATTTCAATTTGCTTAACACTTGCAAATTTTTTTTATTTATTCATCTGTTGGGAGATTTAGGTCATTTGTTTCCCAATGACTGTTATATGAAAAGCCCATGTATAGAATCATAGAGGTATGGAGGGTTGGGGAAGAGAGAGAGAGAGACAGAGAGACAGAGACAGAGGGAGACAGAGAGAGAGATTTTAATTTAATTTCGTTCCAGTCATTCTAAATTAATGAATGAATCATTTGTTATAGTTAGTTATTTAAATGTATTTATTGAAACTTTCTTATTTTCAATGTCTAAATTACTCAAGTGGGTAATGGACAATAAATGAGTACTACACTAGCTAGATCACTAAATAACGTATACAACGTAGCATGCTGAGCTTACCGAGACAAAAGGGGGTATATGCCTCAGCAGGCTCATGCGCTCTGTCCTGTTTACAATCCAGTTGTGCAACAAGAGTCTGACCTTGGACCTTAATTATAAGGCGGGGGAGCGGAAACTTCCCTTATGTGCAGCCTATTGAAGAGATGGTTCGTTTAACACGTAAAACATTATGCTTGCGGACACTGTAGGTGCGTGTATACTAAGTGTAACTAAAACCACCCCTCTTCCGGATCATGCCGAGATTGAGACAGATCAGCTAGACGATGAGAACAATTCTTGGCGGAGACCACCGTCTCCACTTTTTGGCACGTTCTGCTGACTGAGGTCAAGACACCATAGGACAGCTAACTAACGGATTAACCTCCTTATTCTTTGCCGCCACGTAGATGATCACCGCATATTTTCAGCTGCCTCGGGGTGCAAGATAAACGCCGCACGTGCCGATGGTTTGTACGACTGTCTCGCGAAGAGATGTCTTGGCAGCATGCTGAGTTTCAGAGATCGAAGAAACTCCTTCCATAAATATTTTTGTGATATTTAGCAGCGCCCGGAGAGCCCCTCATAGAACCTCCGCTTGATTACGTGCGTGTGTTTGCCTTTAAATTGGACACTTTCCTGTCCTCTGCACTAGTTGGACGGGCGCCTGCTGAAAGGGATGGCTTCCTCTACAGACTGTGACGCGAAAAAGGATCCCCTAGTGTATATTACCCTATCCGCATGATGAATTTCACAAATGCCGCCTAGGCCTTGCTAGTGTTGTAGGACTGGTGCTTGAAGGACGTAATATTTCTGTCATGACCATCAAACGTACGTCGATCGAATGGCACTCGTGTATCAGTATAGATAGGGTACTGAAAGGACATGATTGGTCCACCTCACCCCTCTCCTCCTCCATTTTATTAAGGAAGAGGGTTGGCTCTTGTTGTTGTTGTTGCTGTTGTTGTTGTTGTTGTTTGTTGTCGATATTGTTGTTCTTTTCTTCTTCTTTTTTTTTAACTTCTTCTTATTCTTCTTCTTCTGCGGTAACTTCATTAATTTTACGCTTTCCTTGGCTCAATACTTGCTTCTTCTGTTCTTTTCCAACATTCCATTTCATTTCATCATTCTCGGCTTATACCCCCCCTCCCCTCCCCAACCCACACACACACTTACTCATCTCTCTCTTTTTTTCGCTCTTTATCTTTCTCACTCTCTCTATCTTTCTTACTCTTCCCACACCCACACCCCACCTTTTGTCTCTTTCTTTCTTTCGTTTTCTTACTCCGTCTGTCCATCTATCTCTGCTTCTTTCTCTTTCTCTGACTATCTTCCTCCAGCTCTTTCTATCTCTGTCTGCATGTATGTCTCTCTCTCGCTCTCTCTCTCTCTCTCGCTCTCTCTCTCTCTCTCTCTCTCTCTGTCGCTCTTTCTCTCACACACACAACACATACAGACACAACACACACACACACACACACACACACACACTCTTACTAATTCCCCAGTCTTCCCTCGACCCAAAATTTAACTAAGAAAAATTTAATTATTTTATATTTCGGGTTTCAAGGGGGCTCATACTGTTAAGTTCAAGGCATCAGAACCAATAGAGTGTTCTGCGCTCTACAACTTGATTTTTTTTAAATAAATATTTATGCAGGGAGGCTCGGTTAGTTAAAATCTTTATATCCAGAGGACTGGGTGATTAGCGGCCCGCGCGCGAATAATAGCAGAAAGGCACGTCGTTAAACAGAAAATGGTAATTTTCTCTCTTGCTCTATGATGATGATGATGATGATGATGATGATGATGATGATGATGATGATGATGATGATGATGATGATGATGATGATGATGATGATGATGATGATGATGATGATGATGATGATGAGAGAAAGAGAGAGAGAGAGAGAGAGAGAGAGAGAGAGAGAGAGAGAGAGAGAGAGAATTGTGTTAATGATGATGATAGTAATGATGCTGATATCTACGAAAACGACGACGACGTGGATGGAAATGATGACATAGTGGGAGAGGAGATAGACAGAGGAGCTAATGCAAGATAATGTCTTCGAGGTTTCCCCTCAGGGTGTCTACCCCTCGTTCCCATTCTAACTATCTGTCTCTAACCTCGCCTATCCTGGCTTCTGTGTCCTTTCTCCTAGTATTGCTTGGAAAGTGGGTCATCCCGTTTGGGCTCTGATATGGTTCGATAATAGAATACGTTAACTGAGTGCTATTGTGCTGCCATATTTGTCTCTCTTCTCTGGTTGAGTTATTAGCGTGGGCTCTCATTTGCTTTTCTGCCCTATACCACTCATTAGAATTCCTAAACAAAACCCCTTAAGAGCCCCCATTACCCTCGATCACAAATGAAGCTTTAATGAAATGAACTTGACAAAAATATAATGAAACTTTTCACCTGTGTTAAAACACATTATCTGCTTTTCTGCTCTGTCCGAGTCATTGGAATTCCTAACCCGAAGCGCTCCCAACCATTCACTCTTAAGCACCAACACCCCCCCCCCCTCCCCCCTCACATTTCTTTTCCCATAACACTCCTCTCCCCCTTCCCCCGCTCCCGAAAGACTCAAATAAATATAAATAAAACTTCCAATGAGTATTGGAACAAATTATCTTGGTGACTGTAATCTGCTTTTTGCTCTCTTTAAAGCGTTAGAATATATAAACTTCTGCCCACAGAATTCCCAACACCAACCCTAACCTTTCTAAAACTGACGGGAAGCGAGAAACTAAACAAATCAAAATAAAGTCTATATTCTATTTTAGAATAAGTTATCCTAGTGGCTGTCATCTGCTTTTCTACTCAGTGACTCGTGAGCCATTAGAATTCCTACACAGATGCCCACAGAACTTCCCACCGCCCACCTCCCACCCCACCCCACTTCCCTACCCAAGCCCATCCTTTCTTCAAATTTTACAAAAACAAAAACTAAACAGTGATTGAATGCGTGTCGCCTGTTCCATGGCATCATTAGAATTCTAATCCAAGTGCTTTCACACGCACTCCAAACTCAAAATCAAAATCAAAATAATGTTTAATATGGCATTCCATTGTACGGACTTTAAAGATCCTGACGCTCATGTCCATGACGGGTTTGCTCCCCCAGCAAAAATTTCAAAACTTCATAAATAATGTTAGGTAGGTAGGGTTTGGGCGCGCCACTGGCTGCGACTACGCCTTCCCCGGGGGAGGCGGCCCAGAGTTTCCCGATAGAAAGGGATAATAAACTGCAGCCCGGGTTGAGGGCCGGCTACACGAATACACCTAGCAGGCACTAGGTTCCTTCTCCCCAAAACCCGGCCGCCCAGGATTGTGTTCAGTTGTCTGGGCGTCAGACTATGCGCCCAAAGTGGGCGCATATTGAGGTTTGAGTTGGATCCTGCATCAGCCAGCGCCTTGTGTAGCTTTTGAGCTGGAAAAGCGCTAAATAAGAACGGTAAAATAAAAGAAAAGGAAATGGGGTCGATGTCCTTTCAAGACTCTTAACGCATATAACGAAAGACGAAAAGCGACTTGCAAGACCGAGACCTTCAAGAAGATCGATGTTTAATAAGTTCTGGTGCGGTTTTAAGCCCACTTGTCTATCTGCCTGATCTTGCTTCCATCGTTTTAACGTAGATTACAAAGAATAAATGCAGCTTGCGAGATTATTGCATCTTTACAAGGCGTGATAATTATGTTTTGGGGAAAGAAAGAATGGGTTTTCAAGGTAAGAGTATCCTTATTTCGTGTCTTACAATGTTTTCAGGTTCTTCGTTTGGCTTCTATGATCTGTCTAGCGTAACAGTTTGAAAAATAAACTTACTCACTTTTAAAAAAATTCTATTTGAAGACTTCGATGCAGAAAAAAAGTAGAGAAAAACCCAACAAGGCTGAAATCATCCACTGAAGCCACAACTGAAGTGATCCACAGCTTATTCCATTAAGACCCCTGGCCACGCTCAATCTAATTGGTTATTTTATCCGTAAGTGGGAGGTCTGCATAGCTCTCAAACTCATTCATTTCTTTATCCCTTATAATTTGATGAGTTGATGATACTGCGCTGCCTTAATAATGACTTTAATAATTACTAAGTCGGCACGAGCCCACAAAATTTATCCAGATTACCCATAAATTGCACACACGCACACATACGCACAACAATAACAAGACTCGCGCACACAAACATGCAAGCACACACACAAACACACACATACGCAAAAATACACACGCATGCACATGAATGCACTTACGCAATTTGAGAAGGAAATGTGCGGCAAGAAAATGGCCTGTGTAAATGAAAGATAAACACACACAAACACACTCACTCACTCACACACTCTCTCTGTCACTCTGTGCCTGTCTCTCTCTCTCCTTCTCTCTCCCCCCTCTCTCTCCCCTTTCTCTCTCTTTCTCTCTCTCTCTCTCTCTCTCTCTCTCTCTCTCTCTCTCTCTTCCTTATATCATTGAACCTTTAACCTACATCTATAATCTATGCATTGATCAAAGTCAGTTTCCTTCAATATTTAAAGAAGCTAAAGTTATACCTTTACCTAAAACAAGTGATACTTCAGTTCTTGACAACTTTCGACCAATTTCCATTTTGCCTGTACTATCTAAACCCCTGGAAAGACATATTCACATTAACCTTATGAAATATTTAGAAAATAACGCTCTTTTTCATCCTTTTCAGTCTGGCTTTAGACCTAAACACTCTTGTCAAACAGCACTCGCCCATATTTGTGATGTTTGGCTTGATGCTATAAACAAGCAAGACATTGTAGGGGCAGTTTTTCTTGACCTTAAAAAGGCATTTGACCTAGTTAACCATAACATCTTAATAAATAAGTTAAAATTCTATTTCCAAAATTCTGCATCTGTATTATTTTTTAAATCATATTAATCAAACAGGCACCAATCAGTATACACTATGTTACACTCGGTTTGATGTTGGTGTTTTTCTTTAT
>JBAHVR010000379.1:397500-452500 GCA_036898135.1 Oncomelania hupensis
TCGCTTTCTTTCTTACTTGCCTTTCGTACAACACACACAAACTCTCCTGCTTTTCACCCACCACTTTCCCACACACCTTCACAATTCTATCCAACACATTCTTACTCCTCACACTGAGACCTCCAAACCAGCAAAGAAAACCAAAGGTCAGCACCGATTGGATAAAACATCTGCCACAACGATGAGATGTTTTGACATCTCCTGCGGCCACACTAAGCATTGGAGACTACTGAGGCATGAGCCTGAAACAGATCTTCTTCTTCTTCTTCTTCTTCTTCTTCTTCTTCTTCTTCTTCTTCTTCTTCTTCTTCTTCTTCTTCTTGCTGTAGACTACCGCCTTCATCCTATTCAACATTCTGTAGACTTTAGATGGCTTCATGCTTATTATGTATGTTAGATGTCTGTAACGCTAGAATGCTCTAGCGTTACTGTCTTGTGCGTTCAGTACACTCAATATTTTATTATTCACATTAAAGAAGAAGAAGAAGAAGAAGAAGAAGAAGAAGAAGAAGAAGAAGAAGAAGAAGAAGAAGAAGAAGAAGAAGAAGAAGAAGAAGAAGAATACAGGATGCTATATACGCGCCTTTCCCCAAATCAATCAGGCTCAAAGCGCGGCGATCTATACCAACATACACGCTCACCTGTCTCATCCACCCTCACACACACCAAATCACACACACACATCCATCACTCAAACAGGTGGTGTAAAGGCAGGGAGATCGCTATTAGAAGACGGACAGAAAATCGAATTTTTATTTTTGACATATTTATATTGACTGCGTCCTGTACCATTATTGAAGGGAGGGAGGAAACCGGAGTGCCCGGAGAAAACCCTCGGTGACCTCAATAGTCTCGTACCTAAGTCACGTACGTTCGCCCCTTGCGGGAATCCAACCCGCGACCTTCGGCATCGGAAACCGGCGACTTATCCACTGCGCCACGAGGCCACAAAAGAAGAAGAAGAAGAAGAAGAAGAAGAAGAAGAAGAAGAAGAAGAAGAAGAAGAAGAAGAAGAAGAAGAAGAAGAAGAAGAAGAAGAAGAAGAAGAAACCAGCAGCAACAACAACAACAACAGCAACAACAAGATCAAGAACAAGAAGAAGAAGATGGCCAGCCATTCAAATGTATTTCCAGACACTCACATACATAGTCGACAAAATAAGCATTTTTAAAAGTGTTCATATTTTGGGCGGATGTTATGACTTTTTAGTAAAGCAGCAAACGGAAAACATGGAATGATGGGCCGCGATCTGAACAATCTGCAAGCCAAAAATGATCAAAATCGCATCAGTCCATTTGGTAGATACAAACGGGTTTAGAAAATGGTGATGCGCAAAGCCCTTGACCTTTGAGAAAGTACAAATAAGAATAATTCAACCTGCTTAGCAGTAGTTAAAATATACACACATTGCGAATTGATAAATTTCGGTTCAGTTATTCTTGAGATGAGGCAAATAGTGTGTTTTGAACCCCCCCAAAAAAAGTTAAATTCGCAGCGCCAGACTGACCAAAAGTCCGACCACAGGACTGCTACTTATAGATGTCCCATAATTTGAAATTCCTTTATACCAAAACTCCACAAAATCCCTTCCTTTTCGATGTATTGAGCAAAACGAGTGTAGCTACAAAATGAGCAAATATAATGGCACGGGAGGCAGGCCACTCAATTGTGTAATGGTCCTATGAAGTTTGGTCAAAATACGTTTAGTGGATCTTGAGATAAAGCTTCCAACGGACCGACCGCCCGCGTTTGGCTCCTTCCGATTCCTGAATGTTTCAAGGTATTTCAGCTAAGTCTGGAAATACAAAAAGGAGGAGGAAAACGTTACAAAATGATTACGTATATAAATCTGTGCGGATGAACGTAAATACAATAAAATAATGAACGTACTGGTAGTGATCATAGTAATGGTGTGAATGGTGGTGATGGGAAGTACGCATCCGCGAGAGTGTGATCGTAAGAAAGTGAGTGCTTGCGTGTTTGCGTACGCGTGTATGTGTTAATCAAGCATATCGTTAGCACAAAGTAATTGTGGCAGCTACTAAAATCACACAGAATTTGATGAGATTTTTCCAACACACCTTTCAATCATATTGATTCAATACTTTCAACCTAGTTTGCTTCCTGTCTTCCGTTTATCGCTTCCGGAATATAACACGATACGATTTGCCAAGACTAAGAGACTATTAGAAGCTTGGAGCGGAAATACGCGAATGCCAGAAAACGGGGTGTTCCATCTAGGATTTCATCGGATGAGCGCACAGCATACTTATAGGAAAGTATTGTACCGAAAGTGGAATACGGAGAAATAAAAAAAATCGGCCAAATAAAAATGTGGCACAAAAATGTGAATCGATTCGTCCTTTTTTTTTTAATATATGAAAGGAGAACAGCTGTGTTGAAACTTCAGTTGTTGCTTTTTTGTTTATTTGGTTTTTTTTAGTTTTTTTTTTATCTGCCATTTAAATCATTCGAGCTCCTAAAACAAACAATCAAAGAATTAAGGAAAGTTGGCTTATAAAATATTGAGAATCTAACTTTTTATTCAGGAAATAGATTGAATCATATTTGGTCACAGAACCAAACAGTAGCCTAAAAGTGTGACGTTTCGAAAGTAATAACAGTTTTGTTTCCCGTTTCTGGCCCAATTGTGTTGTATAATCGATAAGGCTTTATCTTTATGCTAAAGGGCTTCATGTCGTTTCGTTGACGACGGAATAATAATTATAACGGGAAAGCCATGAAAGAATCTTCCTCATCCGATTCGTACTGCGTAGATGAGACTTCCTGGTAAGGCTGCTGCGCTCCCTTGTCATCTCCATATTTCTATACTCTTCCGTATTGTCTAAAATCACTTCGGTGAATAGACGTTAAATGAAATAAACAAACAAACAATACTCTTCCGAAAAATTGACCCTTACAGCAGACATACAACAAAGAATACAAAGCATGGAGATGAGGTGCTACAGAAGACTCCTGGGCATGTCCTATTCCCAGCACATCACCAACGGCGAAGTCCGACAGACCATCACACAAGACATTAGATAACACGATGACTTACAGTGATGAAGAAACGGAAACTCCGATGGTATTACCACATCACCAGAGCATCAGGCCTTGCAAAGACTATCCTGCAAGGCACTGTGCAAGAAGTTCGAAGGCAAGGGAGACAGAAATAGAGGTTGGAAGACATCATTCGAGAATGGACTGGCCGAGTGAAGCAATCCGAGTGAACACACAACCGAGTGAAGCCATGAGGACTGCAGAGGACCAAAAAAGATGGAGTACGTTGGTTTAACGATCATATGGGGTGTCCCAACGACTTCCGAGGTACGTGATAGGATAGGATGTGATTGTTTGAGTCTTGCCGAAGCCTACGTTCACTTACTTGCAAAAGGTACTCCGCAATCTCAGGAACGTATCCCATTTTAAGATTTAAAGCAACATCAAGGGCAAACTGGGAATAACCTGAACATACACACATACGCGCACAAACACACACCCAAACACACCCACACACATACACACACACACATACACGCACTTCAAAGTTTGTAATTATGATTATTTCCCAAGAGTAAAAAGTCGCAGAAGTTTTGGTTGTTCATGGAGGTCATGCGTAATAGGTACTATCCCAGTATCCACGCACGCACGCACACACACAAACACACACACACACACACACACTTCAAAGTTTGTAATTATATTACTTCCCAAGAGTTAAAAGTCTAAGTTTTCGTTGTTTGTTGGAGGTCATGCGCAATACTATTCCAGTGCAGTATTCACAGATTATAATCTGACTGTCCTCAAAGCTGTGATAGACCTAGTGCTTTGTAACAATTATTTAATCTCGGAAGCTCAGTACCTTCACAGTCAATAGTCAGTTCCTTATCCAGAGCTATACTAATGATGTTTTTCATCTGTTTGTTCTCGTCGAACATACTTAATCAGCCAAGTGTAAATATCTGTTAACACCAATAATACTATCAACGTTAAGTTTTCAGTTAACTAACATTAATTCCTGGTTTCAGTTGTGGGAAAAGAACATTTAATAGGCATTATCCCTAAATAAACCGAAAGTAGGTTGCTTCCCCTGAAATGCGGTTACACAATACATGTTGACAGCATAAACCGAAAGTAGGTAAAGTATGTCAATGAGAGTTGCTTCCCCTGAAAAACGGTCAAAATACATGTTGACAGCTATTTAGGAAGTTCTCCTATTCATTGAATTATTGAAATATAGCTCCAGCTATGACCCCTAAAGGATCACTGAACCCTTTAAACAAAAAATCCTATTCCTGTTGAATTGGACGTGCCTGTTAAACGCATCAAGGTTGATTCTAAAATGAGTCCCCGCTGCTGGCGTGTGTAAACTCATTGCCCCAAAATATATGCTGCTGTAAAATTTGTTATTGTCACTATGAGTATTGCCCAAATGTGATTAATGAAGGACGGCTACAGGTCAAATGGGATCTCATCATTCGTTGCACATTGCACAGTGCATGAGGTTCATCCTGTTTACTCAGGTAGAGAATAAATATCGGTAGCGAATGAATGATTGTAGGTCTCGCTTTAAAAGTCGTTAATCCATCAAGGCTTGATACAAACTGGCGTATGCTCAGCAGGTTCAGATGAGAGTGAAGAGTGCAGCATGTGCAGTACGGTTAAGTGTTTATAACTGGTGAAAATAGATTGATGCGCATTTTGTTGTTTAATTAGCACTCGGTGCCGCGCAGTCATATATATTTTGGTAATGATGTACGGTATTTATTTTACCATGTAACGCCACCCCCATCAATCAAACTCCCTCTCACCCCAAAAAAGCAAAGCTTTTGTAACACCAGGAAGCAGCAGCAGGTGGTTCCTATTGAATGGGATGCGTTATTAGTGGGAGAAAAAGTTCTTTGGAATATGCGTGGGTTTCTATACTTTAAAGCAAAAATGCTTTTGAAAAAAAAAAGAACCACATTTCTGTCTACAGTTGTCTACTTCCATTCTGTTTGCGCTGTTAACTAGCAGAGTTTCCCTCCAACAGACATTTTTCTAAGTACCTTAGTAACCCCGCATCTTCACTTAAAATGATGTCCGCATAACGACAATTCTGCCCTGTGCTGCCGTGATTTGACAAAACCGAGTAAGTCCACCTAAGGTCGAAAATGAGTTTTTTGCGCCATCAAACTTGCAAGAGAATGACGCATCTTACCTGTAAAAATCAAATCCGAACTATGTTTAGATTTGGAGATATCATAGAGTAAGTCCTTGTTAAAAAAAAATTAAGTGGGGGAATAAACTGATAAAACCAAGCAAGTCCACTGCGATTTTGTTTCGGCGATCCTCTGGCTGATGCTCGAGTTGGCATGATGACGTCATTTTCTACAATAACCTGACAAAGAAAAGTAAGTCCTCCCGACCAATGAGAAAGCGCCTTAAAATGAAGTGGACCAGTGAGAATCCATGTTATTGCTGTTGTGCAATATTATTTTCCTGTGAAAATGATGACGAAATTTCGGTCAGCAAAGGACATGTTCGGCTTTTTGAAAAAGAGTTTTCTTCATGTAGGCTACTTTCCTGCCCACCATGAAGGATCCTGTAGATCTTCCGCCTACGCGGCAACTTCCACGAGGTGTGGAAACAAACAAACAAACTATCCTATCCTATCCTATCCTATCCTGTCCCGTAACCCTGAGGTCGTAGGGGCACCACAGATGATCGTTTAACCAGCATACTCCATCTCACTCTGTCCTCAGCAGCCCTGATGGCTTCGCTCAGTGTCAAACCAGTCCATTCTCGAATGTTGTCCTCCCAACTCTTTTTCGGTCTCCCTCTTCTTCTACCTCCTTGCACTGTGCCTTGCAGAATAGTCTTTGCAAGGCCTGATGATCTGGAGACGTGGCCATACCATCGGAGTTTCCGTTTCTTCACCACTGTGAGCAGGTCATCGTGTTGTCCAATGGCTTGTGTGATGGTCTGTCGGACTTCGTCGTTGGTGATGTGTTGGGTATAGGAAATGCCCAGAAGTCTTCTCTAGCACCTCATCTCCATGCTTTGTATTCTTCGTTGTAGATGTGCTGTGAGGGTCCATGCTTCGCAAGCATATAGGAAGATGGAGATGACAAGGGAGCGCAGCAGTCTTACTTTGGAATGTAGAATGATGGTCCTGTCTTTCCAAGTGGCTTCAACCTTGTCAGGGCAGCAGTTGTTTGTGCGATCCTGGAGAGGACTTCCTGTCGGGACCCATTGTCTGATACAATGGCTCCTAAATATTTGAAGCTATGCACTGTGTTGAGGGATTGGCCTTTGACTGTGATGTCCGTGTTGATGCCATTGGTGTTGTTGGTCATCATTTCGGTCTTCTCTGCACTTATTTCAATTCCACAAGCTTTGGAGGTGGTGTCAAGCCCCTGTACCAGCTGTTCAAGTTCTTGTTCCTCTCCAGCCAATCCATCAATGTCATCCGCAAAACGAAGATTGGAGATTGCTCTACCCCCTATGCTGACTGTGCCTTCGTGATCTGCAAGAGCATCTGACATGATGCGCTCTAGGAAGATGTTGAAGGGTGTTGGAGAGAGTAGGCATCCTTGACGCACACCGATTGTTGTTCTGAACCAGTTCCCGATGGCGCTGTTGTGGAGGACTGCACTGGTAGCCTTGTCATACAGGTTTTTGATGACTTCAATAATTTTAGGTCTGATGTTGTACGCTTTCATTGTTGCCCATAGAGCTGCATGCCAGACTCGGTCAAACGTTTTCTTGAAGTCTATGAACACATGATATAGATGTTGTTGGTGCTGTAGGTATTTCTCACAGATTATTCTGAGGTTGAAAATATGTTCAGTGGTACTTCGCTCTGCCCTGAATCCTGCTTGTTCTTCAGCTATGATTTGTTCAGCTTGGGGTTTCAACCTGTTGAGTAATATTTTCAGGAGGACCTTGCTGGGATGGATGATGAGGCTGACGGTGCGGTAATTTTCACACTCCTGAAGGTTACCTTTTTTGGGAAGAGTGATGACAAGCGACTGGGCCCATGGTATAGGCCACTCTCCACTCTGCCAGATCTTGTTACAGATAATGGTGAGGGCATAAATCATCGCTTCTCCTCCTGCTTGTAGCAGTTCCGCGGGTATGTTGTCCACTCCCGCTGACTTCCCTTTCTTTAGCTATTGCATTGCTGCCTCAACTTCTTCCCGGAGAATTGGGAGGATTTCTTCTTCTCTGTTCTCGGGACATGCTAGAACTGATGGGTCTCCATTTGGTGTATGGTTGTAAAGGTCAGAGCAGTACTCTGTCCATCTGTCCAAGACTTCTTGTTCTTCTGTAAGGCATATGCCAGACTTGCTTTGGATCGTGGAGACTTTGGGCTGTCTGAAACTTGTCAACCGCTTTACAGTCTGGTAGGCCTTCTTGCTGTTGTTCTTGTTCAGACTGTTCTCTATTTCCTGGCATTGATCTTCTATCCAGTTCTCCTTTGCTGTGCGCATGCCTTTTCGGATGTCATTGTTGATTTTTCGGTAGACATCAGCTCCCTGTGAGGTGTTCTTTTTCTTTCTTTTTTTTAATCTCTCTTCGTTTATCACACAGATCCAAAAGTTCAGGTGTGATCCACGGCTTCTTCTTTGGTCGGTGCTTGCCAAGGATCTCAGTGGCGGCATCTGTCACAGCTGAGTTGAAGGTGGTGGTCATGGTGTTGACATCTACTTCACCAGCTCCCAAAATGAGCAGTGGTGCAAATTTCCCTTCAATTGTGGCCTGAAATAGTTCTGCCACCTCCGGGTCTTGCAGTTTGTCCAGGTCGAACTTCAGTCTAGTGCAGTATTTACTCTTTTCAAGTGGAGCCGGAAAGACATCATCAAGAGATCGTGGTCACTTCCGATGTCTGCTCCTGGAAAAGTGCGTGTCCTGCCAATGTTGATGCTGGATATGAAGCGTTTCTTGACCATGATGTAGTCTATTTGGTTGTGATACTCCCCCCCGGGACTGTGCCATGTCCATCGTCTGGAGTTTTTGTGGAGACCAAGCGTGTTTGCCAGTACCAGATTGTTGTATCTGGCAAACTCCAAGAATCTCAGACCCCTGTCATTTGTCTCGTTGTTGCAGTGGGGTCCACATGTGTCTCCCCAGTTGTGGTGCGCATCTTGGCCAACCTTGGCATTCCAGTCGCCTTGCACTATGACTATGTCCTTCTTCGGCACTTGGTCAAGGACCGCCTGTAGATTTTCATAAAAATCTTCCACTTCGCTGTCGTCATAGTCTGATGTTGGGGCATAGGTCTGGATGATGTTGATGTTGAAAGGGGCTGCTCTCCGGCGGATGGTAATGAGTCTACTGGAGACTGGGCGGCAACCCATGACAGTGGCTAGACTGTTCTTGTGGACCAAGAATCCAACGCCGTGTTCGTGCCTGTCATCTCTACCGCTGAAATAGAGCTTGTGGCCTTTGTCTGTCGTTGTTTCACCTAGGCCTTTCCAGCGCAGTTCGCTAATGCCTAGAACGTTCCATCGATAGCGGTCCAACTCGTGGGCCAGTTCTTCTAATTTTCCTTCCGCAGTTAGGGTCCTGACATTCCAGGTTCCTATGGCGATGTTGTTTCTCGTGCGGATCTTGCTAAATTGTCCATCAGTAGCATACTTAAGACCTCCGTCCTGGTGGCCAACGGAAGGCGCGGTCCTTGAGCTGGGCGACGACCTATCCGGTATGGAATTAGTGGATAGTGTCATCATGCATGTAGTGTGTCTTGGGCAAAAAAGGACCTGGCGGTGCCCAATCCTCTCCAGGCTGTTGGGCACAGCCGAAATCCACGAATACAGTGTTGCTCGCCTTGGCCCCGAGCACGTGGTCGTTGAACCTGTAGCAACGTGAGGTTCCTCGCCCTGGCCGGTGACTTCTGTGTAGAAGACTTTCGCCCAGTGATGCCGTGCTAACATTACCCCTGTTAGTTGCCTCTTACGACACGCCGGGAAACGTTGGGCCTATTCTATTCAAACAAACAACAACAAATATATTACAGACACACAACAAGGGCAACAAAATACAAGACATATACGTGGTGTAAAGGCAAGAAGATCGTTACAATAGGAAACTGAAAGGAAATTAGTTTTGTATTTTTAAAATTAAATTGGCTGCATCTAATATTATTTTGAAGGGAGAGCAAAAAAACCCATGACTTCTGCATACCAACCCAGGAATATTTAGTGAAGAATGGCTAAAAACAATAAACAGGCACACATATACACTCACTGTAACTGCCGCACCCACATCTTACAAGACCCAACTTATGTGACTCACAGACTTTTTAACAAAGAAACGAAACGGCCTATGGGACTTACTTGGTTTAGTGAATTTTGAAAACAAGGATTTACTTAATAATAAACTGACAAAACCAAGCGGATTTGACTTACTTGGTTTTGTGAATTTTTTTAACAAGGATTTAATTCAATAATAAACTGACAAAACCAAGCGGGTGACTTGCTTGGTTTTGTCATGTTCTCAACAAAGATCTATCTCAAGAATAATCTGACAAAACAAAGCAAGTCCACAAATAGTCTTAAAACATCAAATCTATCAAACATTTCTTTAACATTCAAGGTATGCACTCTTAAATCGAGGAATTGTATTATAATATGCCCTTAAACTTCCAGAAACGACCGCGTAATATAGCGCAACACAAAACGTCGATTTTCTCGAAAGTATGTTTTGTGGACTTGCTCGGTTTTGTCAGTTCACGGCAGCGTGGGTTCGGGCACTAAATAGAATAGACCCAACGTTTCCCGGCGTGTCGTAAGAGGCGACTAACAGGGGTGATGTTAGCACGGCATCACTGGGCGAAAGTCTTCTACACAGAAGTCACCGGCCAGGGCGGAGGAACCTCACGTTACTACAGGTTCAACAACCATGTGCTCAGGGCCAAGACGAGCCACACTGTATTCGTGGATTTCGGCTGTGGCCAACAGCCTGGAGAGGATTGGGCACCGCTATGGGTTTTTTTTGCCCAAGACACACTACATGATGAAACTATCCACTGATTCCATACCGGATCGGTCGTCGCCCGGCTCAACAAGGACCGCGCCTTCCGTTGGCCACTAGGACGGAGGTGATAAGTATGCTACTGATGGACAATTTAGCAAGATCCGCACGAGAAACAACATCGTCATAGGAACCTGAAATGTCAGGACCCTAACTGCGGAAGGAAAATTAGAAGAACTGGCCCACGAGCTGGACCACTATCGATGGAACGTTTAAGGTATCAGCGAACTGCGCTGGAAAGGTGTTACACTCGGTTTGATGTTGGTGTTTTCTATCAGTAGTGGATTCAGCCCCAATGCTGAAGTACTGATGAGTGTAGCTCAGATTCGTTTATTCACGCAACCCGCTCAATCAGCATACAAGTCACAAAGTCGACGTATGAAGTTTTCCACTTTTATTCAGCACACATCAACAACTGCATACAATCGCTCAATCGCCTTTCCACTCTCAAGTTTTACTTTCCGACTCACTATCAACAACTCTCTGCAACAACACACAGGGCATCCATTTTATAATTTTTTCTCTCATTCGAGATGACGACCGGACGTTCTAGAAATGACGCATTACAACCAACCAATCCGAATTAAAGATCGTCATCACTGACTTACGTCATACATGTTTCTTCTGCCTCCGAGAATGCTCTCATGCCTCGATATCCATCGGGAAGTTTCCATCGATAGTAAACACTGAAATCTAGAGAATTCTCCAATAATATCGACCAACGGAAATTATCAACGTTATACAAAACCTCTCCTAACAACAATGCAAACTCAAATCAAAGGTAAATAAATTCCATTATTGAATACTTTGCAAAACGAAACGATTAGATCTATCGTGTGCGTTTCAGACATACTACCATTGGCGTTTCAACGTAACATAACCCCCCACTCAAGAAGAAATTTATCTAATTTCTTTCAACAACGTTGAAACGTAATGCACAAACAAAATACAGAATTAAAACTTATTTCAGACTGTCTGAACACTGTCAATATTCACAGCTTATTCACACAGAGTCAATGTTTCTCATCTGCAAGTCTTTCTGGATACTGTCAATGTTCACAGTTTATCTACACAGTCAGTGTTTTTCATCTTCAAGTCTGTCTAGATATTACCAATGTTCTTAGTTCATCAACACAGTCAATGTTCTTTCATCCGCAAGGAAACGACGCCCTCGTCAGTTGCGGTTGTCATCGGCCCAGGGTCAAAGACGATGATCACGTGGGCTTTCCTGGAGTCAGTGTATCCTCCGTTGTCTCCCTCTTCCACCGAACACCCGATGAAGTCGACGTTGTCAGCTCCCAGAATGCATTTGCTGGGTCTCACGGTCAGGTTGGCTTCTGCGAGACGGTGGAACAGCTCCCTCAAGGTCTGCAGATGCTCCTTCCAGGTCTGGGTGTGGACTTCATGTTCGACCATATTGAAGTTATGGGGAAACTCGCCCATAAGGTCCTTGAGCTCCATCTTTTGACCTTCCGTCAAGCTTGGTCCTAGCTTAACATCATCGATGCCTTCTTTGCTGTGGAAGTCTCCCAGTTCCAACAGTTCCTCGCTGTCAAAGCTGTCGTCGGTCACAGCTGCTGTGGCTGCGTGCACAGTCTCTGATGGCCTTTCCACATACAGCTTAAGGAGGTTGGCGTGGTATATCTTGGAATGCTGACCGACCTTCACCTTGTAGTCGTTGATTCCCACCACGGTCTCCACTTCGTACGGGCCTTTCCACTGCATCAGCAACTTATTGTGATCAGTAGGTAGCAGCACTAGCACTTTGTTGCCAGGTTTAAACTTCCTGCTCACAGCCCTACGATCATAGTAGTGCTTTCCACAGTCTTGGGACTTCTTCAGGTTTTCTCTGGCTATCTCGAGAGTCTGCTCCAGCTTCTCTCGTAGCTCAAACACGTACTGGTAACTGTTTTTCACCTCTGGGGTGTCCACTTCCTTCGTCCACAATTCTTTCAGGATGTGCATCGGCCCTCGGATGGTTCTTCCGTACAACAGCTCGAACGGAGAAAAGCCGGTGGACTCCTGCGGTACTTCTCTGTAGGCGAAAAGTAGGGCGTTGATGTAGCGATGCCATTGTCTGGGCTGCTCGCTGCACAGTTTCTTCAGGGTGGACTTCAGCGTAGCATTGAACTTCTCGACAAGCCCGTTGCACATTGGATGGTAGGGTGTCGTAGTCAAATGCCGGATGCTCAGCAGTCTGTTGACCTCCTTCATGCAGTCAGAGACGAACTGCGTCCCGAGGTCTGTCAGGATTTTTTCAGGCACTCCAAGTCTACTGAACATGTCCACCAGTGCCTCTGCCACAGTCTCAGTGTCAATCTTCTTCAGTGGCACTGCTTCTGGGTACCGAGTTGCATAGTCCACTAAAGTCAGTACCCATCGATGACCTTCTTCACTCGGAGGTCTTATTTCGCCGATTAAGTCTAAGGCCACCCTCTTGAAAGGTCGGTCGATCAGAGGCATCCTCTGCATAGGCACTTTCGGGACCCTTCCTCGAGGTATGGTCTTCTGGCAAATGTCACATGATCGGCAGAAACGGCTGACGTCCGCATGAAGTCCTGGCCAGTAGAACACCGCCTGGATTCTGTCTGACGTCTTCTTGATGCCTAGGTGGCCTCCCATGATTGAGTCATGCGCTACTTCCATCACCTGGCGCCTTAGGGGTAACGGTACCAAGACTTGACGTAGTGGTTTCCCTCCGTTGACCCTCGGGTGCTGGAAGATTCGGTACAGGATCTTGGCCTTCACCTCAAAATAGACCGTGCCACTGCCCTTGGTCACGTGGTCTTGGCGGTTCCTGTACTTGTTTAAAGTGCTATCAGCTTCCTGGAGCTGGATCAGCTTATCTCTGTCCACGATGGCAGCTTTAGAGTTGTCGGCGACTTTCAGTGGCGTAGACGTCTTGTCTCTCTTGGCCTGGGCCCTGGTAGTGACAGCACCGACGATCTCTGGTCGGCAGGGCTGAGCCGGAGTAGCCACATTATCCCGTAGCAGCTCTGTGAGGTCTCCATCGGGAAATGGCAATGGATCCTCCTACACAACTTCGACGTGTTGAATTGAGGCAGGACTCCACCCTGGATCGGGGTCGTCGGGTCGTCTCGCGCCGTCTATATTTCCGATCATCAAATCGTATAGCGGCTTTTTCAGGCAAACCGCTTCGACTTCGCCTATGTAGAAAGGGGTGTTGACATGAATTTTTGCAACTGGCGCTTTCACACGTTTGCTGTCGGCCATGAGTGTCCATTTAAAATCGCCAGTGAACTGTTCTTTAGCGATTAGGTCTTCTTTGACGATGACCCCACTGCAGCCAGAGTCTCTTAAAACAGTCACTTCATGATTTCCGACGCGTCCCTTGGAACCAGGCATGTTCTGTACGGTCACAGCTGCGCTAGCGACGACGGGGATGGATTTCTCGTTGGCAAGGAGAAGCTCGCCGTCAGTTATGCACTCTTGCACGTCCGCATGAGTAGCCGTGCGCTCGGTCTCACTCGGAAGAATGACGCTCCCGCCGCACACTTGATGGTCAGATCTACTGTTTTGCCGTTGATTGGAGAACCGCCTCTGCCGGTTGCCCGCCGCTGAATTGTCCGTACTGCTCCGCTGTCCGCTACTTTTGTTTTGAGGACAGTTAGCCGCTCTGTGGTCTGTAGCGTTGCAGGTGAAACAGCCTCTTGAATGCCCTTCCCTGGGAGGAGGCGTGGAGTCCGTCTGTTTCTGGTTCGTCTGGCTCCCCTGGATCTGGTTCACATGGTTTCCAGTCTTCTGAAAATGTTTCGTCGCGCTGGGTGGCCCCAGGGTCTTCCCATGAGCGATGAGATATCTTTCAGCAGCCTCAGTCACATCTTTAAGCGTCTGCAGCTTTTGTTCTTCTAAGTGGGTCGCTAGGTCCTTGTGACAGGCACTGAGAAATTGTTCCTTCACGATCAGGTCATGAAGACTGTCGTAAGACTTCCTTTCGCCTGATAACTCCACCCACTTGTGTAGATATGACGACAGGCGCTCCACAAACTGCTTTGGCGTCTCGTCTGACTTAGGCCGGCATTCACGGAAGCGTTTACGGTAGCCCTTCTCTGTAAAGTTGTAGCACTGCAATAGGGCCTCTTTCAAGACGTCATAGTCTTTAGCGTCATCGTCCGACAATCTGGTGTAGACGTCGAGTGCTTGCCCCGTCAGAAGTGCACTTAGTCGAATCGCCCAGTCTTGAGGTTGCCAGTTAGAGCTTTTGGCAAACCTTTCAAATCTCGCCAAATAACTGTCGATTTGGTCCTTCCCGTCGACAAACGCTGGCAACTTTGGAGCTTTGTTGTCACTGATAACTTGTGGCGCATGCTGATTGTTTTGGATACGCGCCAACTCTAGCTGGTATTGACGCTCAGCTTCTCTTTCTTCTCTTTCTTCTCGGCGTCGCTGTTCTTCTACTTCTCTTTCTTCTCGACGACGTTGCTCTTCTTTTTCTTCCCGTTGACGCTGTTCTTCCTTTTCTTCTCGGCGTCGCTGTTCTTCTAATTCTAGACGCTTCTGTTCTAATTCTATTTCCCTTTCTTCACGCCATATTCTCTCTTGAGACTTGACGTACTCCGTCAGCTGTTTGCCTTTTAGATTCAGTTCAACCCCTTTCTGCCAGAAGTCAGCCATCTTGATGCTTTTCTGGAAAGTTCTATTCTGGAAAGTTCTTAACTGTGCTGTACCTTTCTAGACTATTCTAGAACAGCACGCTTTCTGCAGTAGCGCTGATGCTTGTCACTAGTCGCTTTCGCTGACGCAGACCCCGCTGTCCTCGTCGTATGCGACGCTGCACCACGCTGGTGTTGATGTATACGCTCCTGTGCTGAAGTAGATTCGACGTCCGCGCGTCGCTCTCTCTAATACTGGCGATGTAGCTCCGAGACTGTCCCTCGACGTAGTCTTACGGCAGCCACGTAGTCCCGATCTGTTGTTCGCTCACGAAGCAACTCTTCAGCGACTACACGCCCTTGCAGTCAACCCGAATCTATCGGTGATGTAGTCCCAGTATGTTGGCCCCTCTCGACGCAACTTGATGGCGGCTACCCTCGATGACTGCCTCTCGTAACGTTGACTCGCTTGTTGTAGCAGCTTGTTGTAGCAGTTGAACCCTTGGCTATGGCGTGAATCACCCCTTGGGGTCATGAGCAATCTTGTCACTGTAGATTGTTCTAACCTATAAAGGGAACAGTGAAAGCCCCAGTTGAAAACCTGTCTTGCCTTTGTAGGCATGACTAATTCACTGCGGCAACAGTTCCCCCCGTTGGAGTGCCGGGGGTTTCAGTATAAATAGTATCCCCACTTTCTGGAAATTTAGTGCTTTAAATTCCCACTGTCGCTGTCTTCATCATTTGCTCTTTCCCATTCCTGATCTGTCCTATCACTCTGCTATACTTTCTTCTTCTTCGCTAGATCAATGACCTACCTTTTTTCTTGAAAACTCTTCCTGGACAAGACTCCTTGTTTGTGTATGAGGTCTGTTGGATCAGCTTGGGAGTGTTGGACGCTTTCTGCCGGGTGGTCACTAGGGCTTCCTATGATTGTATTATTTCGCACTATAGGCATTTTATATGTATGTGTTTTGTTGATGATTTATAATGATGATTGTATTCTATTTTGTTTTTGTAACCGGGGTGTTCGCGTAGTTGAGGTCAACCCTCAGCCGTCCCCCTGCATGGGATGTCTTTATTGTAAAGTGACTGGCCGGTGGAGGGCATTCAATTTTCCCACTAGGGTTGTTTCGGCAGATCTTTTATGCGGATCGGGGGTTGTCCGGTCCTGATTTGGCTCGGAAGAGTCCGCTGGACCTAAAGCAACAATAAATCAATCAATCATGGCGTGAATCGCGGCTTGACCCCCAAAATGTTACACTCGGTTTGAGCTCAGATTCGTTTATTCACGCAACCCGCTCAATCAGCATACAAGTCACAAAGTCGACGTATGAAGTTTTCCACTTTTATTCAGCACACATCAACAACTGCATACAATCGCTCAATCGCCTTTCCACTCTCAAGTTTTACTTTCCGACTCACTATCAACAACTCTCTGCAACAACACACAGGGCATCCATTTTATAATTTTTTCTCTCATTCGAGATGACGACCGGACGTTCTAGAAATGACGCATTACAACCAACCAATCAGAATTAAAGATCGTCATCACTGACTTACGTCATACATGTTTCTTCTGCCTCCAGAATGCTCTCATACTTTGATATCCATCGGGAAGTTTCCATCGATAGTAAACACTGAAATCTAGAGAATTCTCCAATAATATCGACCAACGGAAATTATCAACGTTATACAAAACCTCTCCTAACAACAATGCAAACTCAAATCAAAGGTAAATAAATTCCATTATTGAATACTTTGCAAAACGAAACGATTAGATCTATCGTGTGCGTTTCAGACATACTACCATTGGCGTTTCAACGTAACAAAAGGCATAGGTGAAACAACGACCAACAAAGGCCACAAGCTCTATTTCAGCGGTAGAGATGACAGGAAGACTATGACTGTGTTTTCAACCCAGATTTTGTTTAGAAATTTGAAGCCAAACCTAACACAATTCCTTCGTTTGGCATCAGAATGCAGGCTCATTTGGAAAAAGCAGGCATTGATGTTGCTTCCATCAACGACGATGAACTTAGGACTGAAGCTCCCCCATGGAAATTATGTACCCCAAACATTAATCGGGAATTGTCCGCTTTCCTCAAAAACAATACCTCTGAAACCATCTATAACCAACTTTATTTAGAACAGTGTGCTTTATACCCAGGATATGAAAAACGTTTTACAGACGGGTCAAAGAAAGGAGATTCAGTTGCTGCTGCGTCGGTCTCCCGGAGACACTTAGACAAGCCTTTGCAACAGCGTTTACCTGATTTTTGCTCTGTTTATACAGCTGAGCTCAAGGCAATTCATCTCGCTCTAAAACAGGTTTATCAATCCAAAAGAACCTCGTTTTTAATCATGTCTGATTCATTGTCAGCACTTCAGGCTCTTTCCACGAGAAAGATATCACACCCTTTTCTGGCAGAGATCCATGACCTCCATACACAACTTGTTTCTGAGGGTAAAAAGATAGTTTTTATGTGGGTCCCTGGTCACATGGGCATCCGCGGCAATATTGCAGTGGACAAAGCGGCTAAAGATGCTCTGCATCTCGATTTACCTCCAGAGATTTTCCAGTTTGTTCCCTACTCTGACCTATGTTGTATGACTGGACCTTATTGTAAACGACTGTGGCAGACTGACTGGTCTAACCATACCAACAACAAATTATTTCAAATTCTTCCCGATTTGTCAGCTTCTTTGCCTAACTTTGCATCCACTCGCAAAGAAGAAACAGTTTAGTCTCGCCTTCATATTGGGCATACTTATGTCCCCCACAGTTTCCTTTTAAAAGGAGAAGAACCGCCATGGTGCATTGCATGTGATCAATCCTTTTCCGTTCGCCATTTCATGTCTGAATGTGCTGATCTGATTGAGGAAAGAGAAACATATTTTGGTTCAATACCTTTTAAAGAGATTTTTAAAGTATGTAACGGTCAACACCTGTTTCAATTTTTACATGATGTTGGTTTGTTTTATCGCATATAAATCATATTGACATGTTTTGTTTAGTTTGGATCTTATTGATAGAACTGAATTTAGTGATTGAAGAAAGAGAACATATTTTTTAATACATCAGTTTTAAAGAAGACTTTTAAAGAGGTGTCATGTGAAAGTTTGTTTGGGTATTTAAGAGTAACAGGCTTGTTTTTTTAAGATTTGAAACATTTTATAATATTTTAAGATAAAGTCTCTCTGGTCCTGATTTGGCTCGTAGGAGTCCGCTGGACCTAAAGCAATAATCATGTAATGTAATGTAATTGGGGCACCAGCGAAGATCTAGTCATCAATATCGTCCATCTGTTTCTGTCCTCCACCGCTCGCTGGGATTCTGCAAAGCTCATCCCTGTCCACTCTTGGATGTTGTCCCTTCCATCTCTTACCCTGTCTTCATCTCTTGCAACTTCATGTGAATGTTCCTTGGAAGATTGTTTTTGCAAGGCTTGTTGAGCGGGAAACGTGGCCATTCCGTTTAATCTTCTTTTTCTTGACGACTGTGAGGATATCGTCATGAGGTCATATCGCTTGCTGGATTTTCTTGCAAACCTCTTTGTTTGTCACATGGTCTGTATAGTGGATGCCTAGATGTTTAGTAAGCACCAGCCAACACACATTCCTCTTGCCTTTGAAGGTTAGTATTTGATATACAAGGGTGGTGCCTGGTGAAATGTACGTCTTGGGCAAAAAGAGATCGATCTAGATTTTTTTTTGGTTAAATACTAGATCTCGCTGGCCAGCGCCTTGAGCTTCTCTTTCAACTAGCATGAGCTCTGTATCCTATTCTCTCCCGTAACTCGAAGGTCGTTGGGGCACCACGGACGATTGTTTAACTAGCGTACTTGTCACGGGGGTTTTAGTTGTTGCTGGGCTCTGCACAATGGGATGATGTAACCCTCACGCTTTATCCTATGGGAACTGCTAGTTAGTCACCCGGTGGATTACTTTAATAAATTTATTTGTTTAGCTCGGTTTGTGTTAAGGCTGGGATACAGAGATAGATAGAAAAAATGGTAAAAGATCACTGTCACTCTAGCTTTCACACGGCTATGAATCATATGTAGTCCAGCCACTTGATAACAGTTAAAATCACACATTTATTTCTTCTACTCTATACAAGATCTTCTATGTACTAATCTACCTTAACAGTTAAATAGTCATTGTGAATAATTCGATCGCTGATAGTCTATGCAGCTAATTGTTCATCCTCGGGCACTGGAGGTTAATGTTCATGAGAAGTGGACTACTGTGGTCCTGTAGCTCTCAGTTTTTGTGCACTATTGGCTGTGTACTTAACTGAGGGTCCAACGTGCTGTGTTGTGGTCTGTTTCCTGACAAGCTGTGTTGTCTTCTTCCTGTTTCCTGACAACTGTGTTGTCTTCTTCTGGTTTCTTCCCTGTGGTTAGACTGGTGGGCTTTCCTCACGCAATGCTGGGGATACCTCTGCAGCCAACTTATGCGTCGACGTGGTTTCGTCTGATGCTGTGTTGGGCGCACTACAGAACGCCTGATCGTCTGTAACACATGAGAAGCGACGAACATTCTGCTAAGTCCGTGGTCCACTGGAATCTCCACTCTAATTTCCTATACATCCATAAATATAAAACATGGCTACTTATACACATACATTTGTACAGCCACTGGTCTGTAAGCATACATATAAGTTAATCAACAGTGGTTCCGTACATAATTCAAGATGGCGTCGGCCGGTCGTCTTTTTGCCTCGTGGTCAGCTTCGCCATGTGTTCAGGCAAAGTCGGGCTAACCATTCAATTCTATGCATAGCAAATTCCACAAACATAATTCAACAATAATATAATACATCACGATGAAACAGAATTATGTTCATTTACCTTCGTGACAATTTCAGGCCAGTGGCTACTTGAGTGAATTCGGATTTTCACAAGTACTGCGTCCTAGTCTTTTCTGGAGAGATCTACTACTAGCTATGTAGCTGTATAGCTGTTAACTCCTCCTCGGTTTGAACACGACTGCCGGTCTAGCTCTCTATTTGAATTAGTCAGACCTGGTTGAGTCTATTCTAGCTGTGTTCCCATTGGCGGATAATTGACTCGCCTAACGGCGTTACGATGATGTCATTGCCTGAGCTAGAGTCAACGGCCACTGTGTGTAAGCGGCAGTATACTATTGTTACGCTTGATTACTTCCATCGTCTGCTGCTGCCTAACATTGAAATTCTAAGATTACATAGACTAACCAAGCTAAATATTAAAATAAGCAGAGTAAAACTAGTCCTCTCGCGACAGTACTCCATCTTTCTCTGTCCTCAGCAACCATGATGGCTTCGCTCAGTGTCAAGCCAGTCCATTCTCGAATGTTGCCATCCCACCTCTTTTTCTGTCTCCCTCATCTTCTGCCTCCTTGCACCGTGTCTTGCAGGATGGTCTTTGCAAGGCCTTTACCTTGCCTTGGAAGTGCTCTGTATACTAAATATTAAAAACAATAATGCTTTGAACATTTTCAAGTGTAATAAGTTCACAGCCTATACTCTAAACAAAGTGAACTAGGTCAGCTCAAAAGCCTGTCTAGTAACTAGTTACTGTTTATTCCAAACTATAACTGGATCCCAGACGAGGCGGAAACCCTCTCGGGACTCATTAAAACACCGAGGTAATTTTTTCGAGGGGGTGTGGGGCTGGTGTGTGTGTGTGTGTGTGTGCGTATGCGTGCGTATGTGTGTGGGTGCGGGTGTGTGTGTGTGTGTGCATGGGTGAAAGTGCGATTTAGCGTAGGTGCGTACGCCTATGCGAGTGCGTGAGTGCGTATACAATTATTCTGCTTGTTTTATGCTTGCCAAATTGTTGTATGTTAATAATCTTTCGGAGAGTTTAATTTTCTAGATGAAATTTGGTTTGATGGCAGTGCGTGTGTGTATGTGTGTGTGTGTTCGTGTGCATGTGTGCGTGCGTATGACATGGTATTTATCATCCTTATATTTCTTTTAATTAGGTGCATTTTCTCCCTTATAACTTCACTATAATTTGAATGTTGAATTTAGGTTTTATAAATATGAAATGTATTGATTTAGCACAGTCTTAGAAGTGCGAGGTGTAAGTATGCTTGAGTGTGCGCGTGTATTAGCATGAGTATATGTGATTATGCATTGTGTGTGTGAGTGTGTGTGTGTGTGTGGGTGTGTGGGTGGGTGTGTGGGTGTGGGTGTGTGTGTTTCTAAAAACGTCTTTTTTTTTTTTTACGCACTCTTTATACTCTACCTACGTTCTTTTAACGGCCCGGTTAATTCAACGTCAAAACAGTGTTCCTTTAGATTTATGTCTGTGTTAGCCTTAAAATTAGGTTAAGGATTTGGGTAAGGGTTAGGGTTAGGGTTACTGTGTGACTGTCTACCAGCATGGAAGCAATTAACATATTAATGACTGTTGTCATTTGGCTGAATAAAGTCTGTATTCTGTGTTATAAACGGGAATGAAACCAATCTAACAGCAGTATTAAATTAAAGTGAGAGTATATGTAAGTCAACAGCTATATCATGTTCAATAGCATGTGTGATACGAGTCAAATCAGTGAAACTCGTGGCACCAGGGAAGAAGGAACTTAGGAAGGGTCATCCAAAACTAATGATGGAAGACCTACCTCTGCTTAAAACGAGACATGGACAACATTACTGTGCTTATTGTGTTGGAGTGATTGCGTCTGGGGCTGTTATGATGGTATGTGTATTGTGTAGTGTGTGTGTGTGTGTGCGTGTGCGCGCGTGTGCGTGTGTGACAAAGAATCAAAATAAGGCTGCAAGAGAGCTAATGTAAACTGGCGTTGACCTCCCTCGGAATATCGTTGACGCTCATTGTGGTGTCCATATGTTGCGCGTGTGCATGGGAAATGGAGGAGTCATGGAGCGGGCACGGAATAGAACTGTCTGCAAGGGAGGTAAGCCGTAAACATGGGTGCTTGAAAGGTATCAATGTGCTGCTGGGGAGAAAGGAAATGGAATCGAAGGTCCTGTTGATTAAAATCAACACCATTTTGCAAAGGCGGAGATTTGGGGGAAACGCAAGGCAAACTCTATACGGTATGTCGATTTTCTGTCCATGAATACGACTTGCTGCTGAGTTTGTGTTCTCAGTTTCTTTTGGCAATGACCTTTTAATGTTACGTTTATGCTACAAACGTTCTCTGGTCCTTTATCACGGTCGCTATCAAAAGATCCTTATTTGCAAACACAAGGACACATTACATGTAACAAAAGACTTTGTACATTTCTTTGACATTTCTGCCTTCTATCCTCCACACGATCGCTGTGATATATTTTAATTCAAAAAATGTGTACAGAGAGAGAGAGAGAGACGAACAAGCATGTAAGAAATGAGATACGAAGAAAAAGAGCACATTAAAAAACCTGACGAAAAAATGAAACAATAAATTCAGAGGAATACTTTAACAGTTCAGCAATGATACCATCAGGTCCCGCAGCTTTCTTCACTTTTAACCTTCGCAGTGCTAACAAAGCTTCTTATTTAGTAATAGGTTGGTTATAAGACATATCTTCTAACGCAGTATCACCATCATCATCACCTATTGGTGAAAACACGTCATTTTTTTCTAATAACAGTTTAAAGTGCTTGAACCAGTCTTCTATAGTAATTTGATTTCTAGTTATCTTTCTTTTAGGAACAGCACTTTGCACATTTCCCCCAAACTCCTGCTGACTTTGAATAGAAGCTACACGTTTATTTATCACATCACCATTGAACTGCTGTTTCTTACGAAACAAAAGATTCTTGTGCTCCCGTCTTACCTTACAATAATTGGCTCTATCACCATCACGTAAAGTACGACGGAATTTCTTTAACAGTCTTCTCACTAAACTTCTTGAAGTTTTACATTCATTATCAAACCAGTCGTAATTTCTTCTTCCGCCTAACACAACCCTTTTCTTTATACACATTGCTACATCTTCCACACACTGGTTAAACCTGTCTAATGCCAAATTTATGTCAACATCAATCAACTGTATAGCACTTTCTAACATCATACGTGCATTATCAGAATCTATAGCTTCTTTAAACTGTTCCACATTATCAGGCTTCCAAGTAAACTTTTCAATAACCACAACATTATCAGAAACCAAAACATCAACATTTTTATCTTGCATAAATTTAACAGAAAGGGTAACAGGCATGTGATTAGATTCAATACGATCCAAAACAGATAATACACAATCATCCCATAGAGAAGCAAGAAGATCACTTGACATCAAAAAATTATAATTTACGCTGCATCCAGAATCACAAAAGTACGTGTAGCAACCATCAAGGTCACCATGGCACATACTATTCAAAATACACAAATTTAAAGCAGTACACATATTTAACAGCGACTTTCCAAATCCATTTAAAACTGTATCTTGAGAATGTCTAAGAGTGCTAACATTATCTCTTAAATGCATAGTATCAAAGAAATCATTATCAGCTGTAACAGTTTGTGACACGTTAGCAGTTCTACCGTTCAAATCACCAGACAGAATAACAAAATAATCATTATCTACTAAAGCATTATCAAACAGACAATTTTCAAGCATAGCAATCCCATCTCCCTCAGCCCCCACATGGGCATAGTATCTAGAACCGTCAGGTGGTACATAAGCACAAACATACAATACATCTTTTGTCATTCCAAACAAACTTTTATCAATAATTCCCCCGTTGGGGTACCGGGGGTTTCAGTATAAATAGTATCCCCACTTTCTGGAAATTTAGTGCTTTAAATTCCCACTGTCGCTGTCTTTCTCATTTTCTCTTTCTCATTCCTGCTCTATTCTATCAATCTGCTATAATATCTTCTTCTTCGCTAGACCAGTCCCCTACCTTTTTTCTTGAAAACTCTTCCGAGACAAGACTTCTTATTTGTGTATGAGGTCTGTTGGATCAGCTTGGGAATATTGGTCGCTTTCTGCCAGGTGGTCACTAGGGCTTCCTATGATGTTATTATTTAGCAATGTAGGCATTTTATATGTATGTGTTTTGTTGATAATTTATAATGATGTTTGTATTCTATTTTGTTTTTGTAAACGGGGGTTCGATAAATTAGAGTACAGCCTCAGCGTCCCCTGCGTGGAATGTCTTTATTGTAAAGTGACTGGCTGGTGGAGAGCCTTCAGTGTTACCACTAGGGTTGTTTCAGCAGATCTTTGATGCGGATCAGGGGTTGTCCGGTCCTGATTTGGCTCGGAAGAGTCCGCTGGACCTAAAGCAATAATCATGTAATGTAATGTTATCAATAATAAACAACAAAATATTGCCAAGTGTTACATTGACTCGCGTGATATAAGGCATTATTTCATCTTTTATCAAACACACACCTCCACCCGACGGTCTACCAATATTTGACAACTTCTTGGAAGGTTGACAAAAAAACATTAAAACCTGAAAAAATGCTAGAAATCAAAGTCTCAACAAATGTTTCCACCAAGCACACAAAATCAAACGACGACACTAAAGAAAGAAAATCTCCATCATACATCTTGTTCATCAAACCATTGACATTCCAGTGCATAAACAAAAAAGGCTTTTTATTATTATCTGGCACAAATACATCAGAAACATTATCAACATTAATTTCATCATTAACTCCCTCATCCTTAGAATAATGTTCACTTTCATTATCACTAACATCCGACACGGGTGCACCAAAAAGTGATTCATAAAAAGGAATGCTACTATTATTAACAAATGTTGGCCTATCCTTGACCTCGTTTGAATTCATAAATGAATGCGATGTAAACAAATAATTAGTTTTACCACAGCCGATACTACGAGGCGAGTTTTCAAACCCAGCACGTGTATAATTACTTTCTATGCCTTTACAACGCTCAAGGTCACAGTTACAAGTGCACTGGCTAGACACCTCATCCTTCTCTTTATCTGTCACAAATGATTCACAATGGGCACAAACGGAATTATCAGTACACACGCACTTACATTGCACCAAACCAGCTAAGCCTAATTTGTTTATAAAAAGATAATCCAAACCCAAAGGATGTACACTTTGATCATGATCAAAACTAGGGCGGCCACATCGTTATTGACCTTCAGGGACCAAGCTTTCCCCATAATCGGAGATAAAAAAATGTATTCCCGTCCACAAGAATATGATCATAGACCATTGACACTTTCTGATTTGGCACTTTCTTTGCTTTGATCTCTTTCATCAGTGTTGACAATTTCTTACTTGTTTCTCTAACGCCCACAGAGAAGTCTTCCCCAATGAAAACATCACTACCTATCAACCTTTTCTTTGCTTTCAAAATCTTCATTTTGTCCTTGTAGAAGGTGCATGTGGCAATCAATGGTGCATTAGGTTTATTGCCAAGCCTATGCACACGATCAAATTCTACATCTTCAGTTATCTCTAGTTTGTCCGTCAACAGTTCTTTCAAATTTGACTCACAATCGGCATTCGTCTCCCCCCTCTGTCTCTCCATGCCATAGAAAATCAGATTGTTTCGCCTTGATCGATCTTCCAGATCATTCGTCATCTAAGTCAACCTCACCTCTCAAAGCGACGACTTCCTCCTGTAGCGCACCGAACTTGTTTCGTACATCGGCGACATCTTCAACCACTCCATCCAGCTTCGTGTTAATAGAATTCACCTTGTTGTCCATTCCAGTCAGCGTCTTCATCACGTCAGCCAGAGTCGGTTCCGAGGACATACGAGTTGGTGATGTAGAAAGGCTGTTTCCATGTTCGCCACTGCTCCTGTTTACCCTCAGCCTGGTTTGTCGCATGTCGGTTGCTGCTGCTGCTGCTGCTGAGGTTGTCGTCTTTCCCGCGTTCTTCGTTCCAGTAGGTCCAGGGTTCAACTCCACGTCGCCACATCGTAGCAGAAGCAGACTGCCACAAAACAAGTAAGATAGTGCAAATCCAAATAACACACCAGCAGATCGATGTTTCAATGACACAACACGTATCATCATTCTTCTTGCCAGATCCGCTCTTTTCGCCATAAAGTTCACGTAAACGAAGAAAACACTTCCACAAGTTGGTCTAAAATCAAGAGCTGAGGCAGGCATCTTTGCAAAACTTTACTTGCAGTACAATCTTTGATCGGCCAAAATTCAATTTTCAGATTCACACTGTCAGTAAGACATGTGAACACTAGTAACAATCAGAGAGAGAGAGAGAGAGAGAGAGAGAGAGAGAGAGAGAGAGAGAGAGAGAGAGAGAGAGAGGAGGCAGGAAGAGAGAGAGAGAGCGCTTCTAGAAATTGGATCGTTTAAAATGAACCTGATCTCAAATTTCCACATTTTTACACGAGACAGTTTAATTATGGAAGAGTCTGATGATTCAAATTATTGGGGAGAAAGCTTTCCGGCGGGCGTGTAAGAAGCTTAAGCCATGGTCACACAGCCATTTACGGCTGAATCACGGCCAAAGCGCGTCCAAAATTTGTTACCCGTGGAGTGGACGTTGTTGTTCGCGTTGATGTCGAGGTTAAGACGAGCTACGGTCGAGGTATAGACGTGGCAGGACGCGGGGAGAAATCTGAACGGCATCGGACGCGGCAAAGATCTTGCCTCGGTCACACAGCACTCCACGTCTTAATCACGTACAAAAAGTTCGGAAAATCTGGTGGACGTGGTCGTACGTGGTAATTTTCTGTCAATTTTGGTTTTGCCGTGCTTTGGACGGGGTATGGCCGTCGGCGGCTGTTCCACTGCTGAAGCACTGCAACCACGTCCAGCCACGTGTAAGCCTAAAAGTAAATTTGCACATGTTCACGAGAGGGAAAAAGGCGACACTGCACGTGCCGAGGTCTAAGAAAATTACGGTATTTATATGCCGCAAATCAGAAGTGATACAGAAGTGATTAGGCAGTGATCAGGACGTCTTTCGAACGTGTTCGAGACGTCGTTAGGTAGTGCTATGTACGTGGAAAAATCCATTTGTCAGTGATAAGCCGCTAAACACACGCTATTTCCCGTGATTCCAACGCGGTACATGCGTCCAATGACAGTGCTCTGGCCGTGACTGAACGCTAAACTTTCGCGTCTTACCGCGTCTCCCCAAGTTTTAATCACTGCCGTAACACGGATTACCACGCGTGTTTCACGTGTGTTGCACGTCTTTACCGCGTGTGTTACCCGTGGTTGTGCGTGGGCTAAAATTTTGAGCAGTTCAAAACTTTTTGCCGCGTCCGATGCCGTTCAGATTTCTCCCCGCGTCCTGCCACGTCTATACCTCGACCGTAGCTCGTCTTAACCTCGACATCAACGCGAACAACAACGTCCACTCCACGGGTAACAAATTTTGGACGCGCTTTGGCCGTGATTCAGCCGTCCAAAGCACCGCCAAACCAAAATTGACCGAAAATTACCACGCACGACCACGTCCACCAGATTTTCCGAACTTTTTGTACGTGATTAAGACGTGGAGTGCTGTGTGACCATGGCTTTACAATGGCATTGGAATCCCTGATAACGAACGTCACGGCGCAAGTCTAGCACATGGGGTCTCTTATATAGTCATCGAGTGCCACTCGATATTCCCAGGCATCACAGAACCATTTTGATCTCGACTTGAAACGCACTTTAATAAGATAAAGGTTTTATGTGCGAATGTGTAGTTTTACATCTTGACAGCTCAAAGGGCTGCTGGAAATGCTGAGAAAGAAGAACAGGAGGCTCGATACAGTTGGAGAGGGTTCGTTTGAGAGAGAAATAAGAAAAGGAAAAAAGAGAATAGAGATAAGAAGACAAATGTGGAGAAAGATTTAGGTGGCGAAAAAGAGCTAGGCAGGATGAGGAAATTGGAGAGTGATAGACAGATTGAATTGTGGGCGACGACCTCAATGTTCTCACAGAACGAGAGGGGTTGGGATGAGAGAAGTAGAAAAAGCACAGAAAAAAAAAAGAAGAACAGAATATCTGCTCGCACCTTTGTGTGTGTGTGTGTGTGTGTGTGTGTGTGTACGCGCGTGCGCGCGCATGTGTGCGTAAACGTGCGTGCGTACGTAAATGTGTGTTTGTTCGAATGTGTGAGTACAAGTTTGAATGTGTTAAGTGTGCACGCTGTTAAGCGTATGCATGCATATGTGGGTGCATGAAGGTAAGAGAGACCTAGAATCGATTTAGCCGAATACTCACACGAGACAAAATTCGGTATGCAGCAATCAATTTGCAATCGAGGAGGCGACCTTTGATCGATGGTAGATTGCCCATTATTGCGTGTTGTATCAATCTGTCATCCTGCAAAATGAAATTTCTGCCTTCTATCCATACCATCGCTGTGATATATTTTTATTCACGTGCTATGCTACTTTAGGAAAAAATAGGGCTTGCTTGGCTGTGCGATTGAAGAATGCAGTGATGATATAGGTTTCATTATCACCCAAAAAATGTACAGTTGGGTGTGCATTTGAGGAGTGTAGACGTGTCATAAATAAAACAGGTGAGAGCTTTAGAGATAGAGACAGAATGAGAGGCCAAGAAACACAGAGAGTGTGTGAGAGAGAGAGAGAGAGGGGGGGGGGAGGGAGAGAAAAAAAAAGAGATGAGATCCAGCGCGTATTCCTACCCTATCCTATTCTATCCTATCCCGTAAATCGAAAGTCTTTGGGGAACCACGGATGATCGTTTAACCAGCGTACTCCATCTTTCTCTGTCCTCAGCAACCCTCATGGCTTCACTCAGTGTCAAGCCAGTCCATTCTCGAATGATGTCCTCCCACCTCTTTTTCTGTCTCCTTCTTTTTCTGCCTCCTTGCATCGTGCCTTGCAAAATGGTCTTTATAAGGCCAGATGTTCTGGTGACGTTGCCGTACCATCGGAGTTTCCGTTTCTTCACCACTGTGAGCAGGTCATCGTGTTGTCCAATGGCTGGTGTGATGATCTGTCGGACTTCGTCGTTGGTGATATGCTGGGTATAGGAAATGCCCAGAAGTCTTCAGTAGCACCTCATCTCCATGCTTTGTATTCTTCGTTGTAGGTCTGCTGTGCTATATAAAAACGCGTCCATCTATTTGTGGACAGCTTGCCCCAGTTGAATACAAAGTTCACCGGTGATTATCGCAACAAAGGGTTGATTCGTGCATTACTTTGGCATAAGGAAAGTGCTCTTTCGTCTTTTTTTTATTGTAGCACAATATAACATTTTCACATAAAATCGTTTCCCACAGTAAATTAACCTAGAAGCAAAGGAATTCAAAAAGCGGAGTAAACAAAATAGCGAGCCCTTTTAATGGCACAAAAACGAAAGAAGTTAGTTTGAGACATCACAAAGCTGGGTTTTTAAACTCCAATAACAATATACGACATGGCAAAAATAATTTCGATCTATTATTTACTAGGACAAACAGAGACACAATTTAAGATGCTTTTAGTTTTTAACTCGCTGTTAAATCTATTGTCTTTGGGGCTTGCTCGACTAAGTAGTGAATAGAGTATTTCTTAGTTTTCTTCTATCATGACCTGAATTTATTTATCACTTTAAATTTTCGGAAAAGCTAATTCGTTACAATGATTGCAAAATTAAAGATTTTCATGCACATGATCCCGAAAGAACTAATTTGACGCACTATTAGCAAGGTGTTCCAAGAATAAATGGACTATGTGTGCAAATTAATGTACGGATTTCCTGTAACATTGTCACTTTCAACTAAAGCAAGGCCTATTACGCTATGCGGATGTAACGCCACCCAGAAAATCCATATATATGGGACGCAGATATAGCAAACGCGCGCGCATTTGCGCTCGCAAGTGCGCTCGCATTTGCTATGTTCCGCTCCATACACGTAAAAATTATCCCCGGAAAAGAATGTGTCTGTGAAATAATTTGAGACGTGCACAAATTAAAAATTTCTTGCATTTATTATTAATAATATTTGTAATAATTAGTGAAAACTAGCACTACTAAACTTAATATCATTCATAAAATAAACTTATCATAACATTAAGGACGATTAAGAACTACTTTTCTTACCGTGATTCAACATTCATAATGGCTACCATGATTCACCTTTCATAATGGCTACCGAAGAGGAGCCGTTTCTTTTAGAAGTTCGCAGGAAAGTGACGCATTGTGCCAATTTATTACTGTCTGGGAATCAGTCAGCAGGCGTTATAATACGGTATGTCTTTAAAAGCTATCTTTAAACATATTGAGACAGTTATTTAAATTGCATTCTACGTAAATATTTAACATCAAACTAATGCGGATAAATACAAAATATCTAGGTCGGAGATCTACAAAAAAACATGTGTTCATTTTCAGTTCCTTTCCGTTGACAGTTTTCAGCAAAACCCTCATAGCAACGGGCGTAGCAACCGCGCGCGCAAATGCGAGCGCACTTGCGCACGCAAATGCGCGCGCGTTTGCTATATCTCGCCTCCCATACATATACGTACCTCTGTACATGAACTAGTTGGGTCGGCTAAGTGAACAGAAATGCACGTGAAAAGTATATTTAAAAGCAACCCTCTTTTTAATTCCCTGGCTATAGTTTTGTCTTTGGCCGTCCGTCCAGTGTCCGGCGTCCGGAGGTGATAATTGCGCACTTTTCTCTGAAACTAATGGACGAATTTCTTTGAAACTTGGTATTTCATTAGGAAATAGTGAACACTACTAGAGGACAAACGAATAATTATGCATATCGGGCGACGTCATCATGGTAACGTCATAATTTTTTTTTCTAAGCCTATTTCTTCTTAAACTACTGGAGGAATTTTGGTTCAAATTTAGTATGGCAGGCCCAGACTAGGTGGGGGGGGTTACAGGGGTTACGTAAACCCCCCCCCCCACCCCCTGGCCTGACTATGTACCTCTTTTTTTTTTTTTTTTTTTTTTTTGAGGGGTTACAATCATAAGTAAATCCGGGGAGAAATTTCAACCCTCTTCCCTTGGCACTATAAAAAAATAAATCCTCTTCCACTCTACTCAATTTCAACCACTGATTCTTTTATCACAAGTAACTACATTCTGTTACCTGAGACACTGTGCTTCCCATAGCTTGAGTCTCTGCATTGTAAAAGCATGCGGCTTGCCTGCAGTGAAGAACATGATGGGAGCACTGAGGGAACTGTCACTGTTTTTCTCAAACTCTCCAAAGAGACAAAGAAAACTTGAAGATACCATCAAACTTGAAGATACCATCGAATCATCTCAGCCTGACACGACAAAAACAAAGCTTGTTGATCTGTGCAGAACAAGATGGGTAGAAAAACATGAAGCACTGGAGGTTTATACATCTCTCTTTCTGGTTGTTCACGACTGTTTGGGACAAATGTGTGAAGACAGTGACAATTGAGACAGTGAGACACTGACCAAGGCAACTGGCATTCTCCACACCTTGAGCAGCAGTGCTTTCCTCGTTGCATTCGTTGTCGTCCGCAATTGTTTGCGTTAAAACCCTTGACAGTGAAGCTGCAGAAAAGGACAAAAGATGTTGTCGATGCCTACAGGGAAATCAAAGCGGTCAGTAACTGCATGTCTTCTATTAGAAGAGATGTTACACACAGCATTCGTTGCCTGGTTCGGTGAAGTCAGCAAAATGGCGAATGCTTTGACAACTGATGTTATTGTTCCTCGTCAAGCATCCCGACAGACTCTCCGTGACAACCAACCTGCGGCTACTCCAGAAGAATATTTCAAGATTAGCATTGCCATTCCTTTCTTGGAACACCTGTCAAGCGAATTGGACTCGAGGTTCAAAAATGCTGACCTAGCAGTTGATGGTCTCTGTCTGGTGCCAAGCACTTTAATAGACAACCAGGATGGTTTCATGCAGGTTCCAGAAGGGGTGAAGACACTGGCAATGTTGTGGGAGTCTGATCTACCAGACAACGCTACCCTTGATGCAGAATACCAAAGGTGGGTTTGCAAATGGCGAAGTGCTGCTGAGAATGCAACAGCTATCATCCCATCCACGGCTTCAGAAGCACTGAAACATTGTGACAGGGATTTTTATCCCAACCTGTTCATCATGCTAAAGAACCTTTGCACCCTGCCTGTCACTACTGCCGAGTGTGAGCGTTCAAACAGTCAGTTGCGCAACCTGAAAAACTACCTGCGCTCTACAATGGGGCAACATAGACTCAATGGACTTGCTTTACTGAAAGTGCACAGGGATGTTGATATTGACTTCAAAGAGGCAGTGAACTGTTTTGCCAGAAGATACAATTCACAAATGGTACTAATGCCGAGGAACCTAGTACAGCAAGACTGAAAGTGAACGCAGGGCGGTGATGTTCATAAATTACAAGGTAAAGCTTTATACTGTTAACGATCAACAAAATGTAGTGAATAATAATAGTATACAAAACATCTCTGCTGATAAATAAATGTTCGTGTGTGTTTTTTTTTTGTTTTTTTTTTAAGGGACGGGCAGATGATTATTTTTGTACCCCAGAGTTTGTCAGTTCAATTTGTTTAAAAAGCTCAAAGTCCCAGACCATCATAAATGGCTTTTTTAAGGTTCAGATTGCACCAGATTGCACCATTTTGCATCCTTGAAAAAAAAAAATTCCGGGGACCCCCCTAGAAGGCTCGGCGCTTCGCGCCTTCGCTGAATCTGTAACCCTCCCCTCAACTTTTCCCAGGTCCGGCCCTGGTATGTACTTAGACTTTACTTGTGTCTGAAAGGAAAAAAATCAGACTTATACAAATCGAGTGACGTAACCATAGTAACGTCATTTGAAAAATAAATTTTTGAATTTTTCTATATTTTTTATGTAATTGGAGTGTACAGATGCCTTGAACAAAAAAACAACAATCGTATATTGAGTGACGTCGTCATTGTGACGTCATAATTTGTTTTTGTTTTTGTTTTATTTTTATAATCCTGTTTTCTCCCAAACTACTAGAGGGATTTGGTTCAAATTTGGTATAATCTTAGACTTTCCAATGTAAAACCAAATCTATGCAAGTCAAATGAGGTAATCATGACGATGTCACTTTAAAAACAAATATTTTCTTTAAACTTTGTATGTAATGACAGTGTACAGATGCGATGAACTTTAGTCAAACCTTATGTATATCGAGTGACCTCACGCGATAGGGTCACGTTAGTGTCCAGCACTTGTTTTTACATACTTTCTTTTTGACCTAAAAGCATCGTCACTTTCCCAAGATTTGTTATTATCCACCTAATACAGGGTAGTCTATAAACTGAAAAACAAATTGAAAATTGTGATAGAGCAAATTTCGTCAGAGTTCAGCTGAACATAATGCAGTGATGGAACATTCTTGGTAGTCATCTACATATATAAATTGTGTCACAGCCACGACTCTCCCCGGGCAGACGCCACAAACAGACAACTTCCACACGCAGACAACCCAGACAGAATGGCAGTTTCCCGCAGACGTGAAGTGGATGAAAACACAACGAATAGATATACAACTTTCAAGCTATTTATTCATTCATACCACACACTCATACACATACAACATTTACACATGAAACGAGAAAAAATGGTGATGGAACAATCAAAGGATCAATGAGCAATGAAATGAAAATGTCAGATGAACGAGGGTTGCTGGTCAACCACGTCTAACTAACGACTGTGCACTGCCAAAGTCCGAGCACAGAGGGGGTCGAGTATCAGAAGGGGGACAAAAAAGAATGAGCCGACCTGATCGTGGGGTGTCCCCGTTGATATTCCTGTAGACGTATCCGTCCCCCCTGGTAGTTGTCACCGGCTGTCACTGTTAAATCCAGCGTGGTAGTGTCGTCACTTTCCCCCGCCGCTGACGATGATGATGATGATGATGACGACGCTGTAGCTGCGGCGGCCCTTACACCGTCGACACCTCACAGCCGGACTCCTCCAGTCGGCTACACTGTCGATGATGAGGCCCAGTCCCGTACGCAGACGTCGCGCTCACCGTGGAAAAGGTGGGGTTGTGGGACGATGAGGATGCTGACAAACAGGTGATGTCGATGATGCGGGTCCAAACGACCAGATGTTGCTTCCGATGGTGAACTTTCGAAGAGCTTTCGAAAGGCTTACGAAAAGCTTACGAACCTGCAACATGCTTGCCGTATTGTTAATGTCATGTCCACCTGATTCTGTCCCCCTACCTCCTCACACTCTCCCCCCCTACTAACTAACCATTTCCTGTATCTTGAGGAAACGCCACTGCTGTTCATTTCACTTCCCTTGACTACTTCCACTGTCTCTTGTAATCCAACACATAATTCAAAAACTAAATGACATTATGAAAGCATGAAATGAACAATGCTGAAAATGAATACATGAAATCATCAACACATTATCCATCTTGAGCAACCGCAACCTCAACAACAGCAACCACTTCCATCCTACCTTCATCACACTTCACCCCCATTCTCCTCCCTCATTCTCCCTCCTTCAGTCGCACCCTTCCTCTCCTCAGTGCAACCATACTTCCTCTCCCAGCCTCACGCACAACTATCGTTCAACACCCCAACAGCCGGCCTTTGGTCAATAGCACAGTAAAGGAAGACCCATCACACTTACCCAACGGCTCGATTGTAAAGGTACCTGTAGCTAGCCACTCTCCACTGCTCGCCTACAAAGTACTCCAAGTAAGGTATCCAAAACGCAGTAGTTCCTGTTAGTGAATTACACCTGACACTAACCTACCACAAATTCGCAACTTAGATATTTGCTCAACTTTTCCTCGAGCTTGCTACCACAATGTAACACCTCCACCTAAGTTTCCTATTTGGAACCAGATATTATTTACGTTAATACCTGTCCCGACCTTACTTCTAGAACATTACCACCACAGAGAAAACAAGACCGCACACCTTGTTTGTCGCTCTGCCAAACGTGTTCTGACTATAGTGAGTAACTTCTTCACTGGCTGACCGCCCCTTATACTGTTTATCCACGATCCGCACGCATACCCTAACATACGCTAGCGCGCAGTAACTACCCCAACTCCTTACCCCTCCATCCACACCTTCTCCCCGGTTTCATCAACAGGCTGCCCTGTGACACACCCCCCTCCCAAGACGAAACTACGGAGAGTTCAAAACTTAATCTTCCACAGGGTCAGATCTGCTGAGGAAATCCGCTTCGATGTTGTCTCTCCCTGGAATCGGTCGAACGGTGAAGACATAGGCCTGCAGCTGCATAGCCCATCGGGTGAGTCTGGCACTGTTGAGGTGCGTTCGTCCTCCAGATGAACTCCCTATCCAAGTTTGGTGGCTTTACCATTGGCTCACTTGTCAGCGCTCTCTTCACGTCATCCAAGGTTTTCTGGCAGTCATCCCTCCAGTTGACCTCTCCCTTCTTCCTTACTCGCACGATCGGTGCTCTGTACGGCGATGTACACGACTCGATAACCCCCAACTCCAGCATCGGTTCCACTTCACCCTCGACGACTTCCATTTGGGAAAATGGTAGCAGATGCGGATGTATACGCATAGGGCTGTCGTCAGTCAACTCTAACTCGCACTCGTCCAAGCTGGGTAGCGGCAGCGCTCTCTCGTGTAGTGCAGACAGCTTCGTGCCTATCCGTACGCCCACTGGCCCTTCGCTCGCTTGTAGTGGTATCAGTGGTACGGTACCCTGGTAGCTGCTGTCTGTCGTTCCCTCTGTTCCGGCCTGATCCAACACCACGGCTACCCTCGGTTCTGGTTCGGCTCGGCGTTTCTCATAGCGCTTCCGCACGATCGTGTGGTACGGCTTCCTGTTCTTGCCGACTCCCTGCACTGGTATCTTCCTGGCTCTCCCGTTTGGCGTCGTTCGCTGGCATGCGTCGCATGAAGCACAAAACCTCCTCACGTCACGGCACATCCCTGGCCAGTAGTACTTGGTCCACACCTGATCTAGGGTCCCCTTGGCTCCCAGATGTCCAGCCGTAGGCGTGTCGTGTCCCACGCGTAGTACTTCGGACTGACACTTGGCTGGTACCACCAACTGGCTGCGATCTACTTTGTCCTGTCCTGTGTATTCGCGGTACAACAGGCCTTGCTTCCAGACAAATGCCACTTGCCCTTTGCCTCGTTGCTCCTTTCCTGCCTTCCGGTCCGCTAGCTGTCGCACCTTCGCAAGCTCGCCGTCCTCCAACTGCAGTTGGCGCATCTCCTTCGGCGTCGCGACGATGCTCATAGTCGGTCCGACCACCACCGGTTCTGTAGCGACTTGCTCCTTGGCTGGCTGCGCTCGTGTCCGCACAGCACAACACTTCGCGTCTCCCTCGCCGAATACTGGCAGTGCTGTGTCTCCTTGCTGTTCCGTCCTCGCCCAGTTGCCGATCACCACTGGGTAAATCAAGTCCGGCACCACCACTACCTCCACTCTCCCGGTGTAGAACGGTGACTCCAGCTGTACCCAAGCTGTCGGTAGCGACTTGGATAGCTGGCGAACGGCGAATCCTACACGCCGCGTGCGTCCTGTGTAGACAAGGTTGGCAACCTCTCCCTTCCGCAGGCAAATCAAGTCGGCCCCCGTGTCCCTCACAGCCGTCAGCGGAACACCTTCCACCACCACTTGGCTCTGGAACCGAGGATCTCCCTCCTTGCCTGCCTCCTTCAAGATGCGCAACGCTGCCCCACTCCGCTCGCTGCGTTTCGGACAATCCCGCTTCAGATGCCCTTTCTGTCCGCAAGTGTAGCACACCCGCTTGTCAGGCGAGTTGGGTCGCGGTCCCGCTGGCTCGCGGCCCTCGCTCTTGTCTCTGGGTGTAAAGGGTTGACGTGGTGAGAAACGTAAGTTCGTTCCCGCCCTGGCGTCGACGTACTGCTGTGCTAATGTCGCGGCCTCCTCCACCGTTGCTGGGTTGCGCTCGCGCACGAACGTGACCAGTTCTGGCGTCATACCGTTGATCATCTGCTCCATCAGCACTAGGTCCAGTAAATCCGCATACGTGGCCTTCTTGTTCGCTAGTCCCATCCAGCGCTCCAGGAACAACTCTGACTTCCGTAGGTACTGCTTGAAAGTCTCTGGTGGCTCCCTTCGTAGCTGGCGAAACTTCTTGCGATACGTCTCGGCCGTCAGGTTGAAACGCACCAACAACGCTGCCTTCAGGATCTCATAGTCGGCAGAGTCGTCCTCGTTCAAGCCAACGTAAACTTCCCTCGCCTTCCCCTTCAACAAGGTCCCCAAACGAATAGCCCACGTGTCCTTCTTCCAGTCTTGAGCCTTGGCGAACCGCTCGAACTGGCACAAGTAGGTCTCGAGGTCGTCCTTATCCTCGAAGAAAGGTAACCTGAGCTTGACCGTCTCGAACTCGGGTTGACGATTCCTGCGGTTTCCGGCGCCTTCCTGCAACCTAAGCTGCGCCATCGCTAGTTCGTGTTCCATCTCCCTCTCTCTCAGCCTCCGGTCTGCGTCTCTTTCGCTGACCCTCAACTCGGCGTCTTCCCGGCTCGCCCGCTCTCTCCGGTTTGCCTCCTCCTCCCTAGCCGCTTGGTCTATTGCGTAGTCTAACGCTGCCTGGCCCTTCAGTCCCTCGCGCTTGGCGAGTCTCAGGATCCGCTCCATCGGCGTCTCGTCCGCGAATGGTCCCGTCCTCGGCGTCGGTGCAGCTTCGACCTTGTAGATCGAACGGTAGGGGTTGGTCTCGAACCTCTTCGGCCTCGTCGCATCGCTCAGACGATCCTGGTCTCCGTAGACGTCGGTGCCTGCTGACATCCCGCCAGTCGCGCCAAATCCCGTCACAAAAGGGTCACTCACTGTGCCTCTGGCTTCCAACGTCGTCAACTCCTCGTCCACTGACCCACGACGCGATGACCTGACCGGCGATCTCCGTCGCTCGTCCGCAGAAGGTAAGTCGGTGACTCCTGCATCCGCTGCTGCCGCCGTGCGCTCGTCTATCGTGACACCCACGCGAGAACGCGTACGAGCCGCGATCGGTGACAGTCCTTCAGTCTCCTCGATCGATGCCATCCTGCTTAAGAAAAGCAACAACAACCAACAACAACAACAACCAGAAGTCAAAAACCTAACCTTACCTAGCCTAGCCTAAGATACTAATAAACCTTACCTAAGCTATCTCCCTACCTATCACCCACCTCCTCCCACTCAAACAGTGGAAACTGGCCCGCGAGGTAGCGAACCGGATGGAGAGTGCGACGGCAGCTTCCCCTCACGTGTGGTCGAACCCAGGCCGGCTGTGAGCCTCCGCTGAACAGCGACCTGACTCCCTCCAACCACCCGCTGGGGTGCACACTCTCACCGACTCACGCCTCACACACTCGGACACCACAAGACAATCACAAGACAACTTCACGTCTGGGCACACTCACACCATACCCTGCATCTCCACCAAATGTCACAGCCACGACTCTCCCCGGGCAGACGCCACAAACAGACAACTTCCACACGCAGACAACCCAGACAGAATGGCAGTTTCCCGCAGACGTGAAGTGGATGAAAACACAACGAATAGATATACAACTTTCAAGCTATTTATTCATTCATACCACACACTCATACACATACAACATTTACACATGAAACGAGAAAAAATGGTGATGGAACAATCAAAGGATCAATGAGCAATGAAATGAAAATGTCAGATGAACGAGGGTTGCTGGTCAACCACGTCTAACTAACGACTGTGCACTGCCAAAGTCCGAGCACAGAGGGGGTCGAGTATCAGAAGGGGGACAAAAAAGAATGAGCCGACCTGATCGTGGGGTGTCCCCGTTGATATTCCTGTAGACGTATCCGTCCCCCCTGGTAGTTGTCACCGGCTGTCACTGTTAAATCCAGCGTGGTAGTGTCGTCACTTTCCCCCGCCGCTGACGATGATGATGATGATGATGACGACGCTGTAGCTGCGGCGGCCCTTACACCGTCGACACCTCACAGCCGGACTCCTCCAGTCGGCTACACTGTCGATGATGAGGCCCAGTCCCGTACGCAGACGTCGCGCTCACCGTGGAAAAGGTGGGGTTGTGGGACGATGAGGATGCTGACAAACAGGTGATGTCGATGATGCGGGTCCAAACGACCAGATGTTGCTTCCGATGGTGAACTTTCGAAGAGCTTTCGAAAGGCTTACGAAAAGCTTACGAACCTGCAACATGCTTGCCGTATTGTTAATGTCATGTCCACCTGATTCTGTCCCCCTACCTCCTCACACTCTCCCCCCCTACTAACTAACCATTTCCTGTATCTTGAGGAAACGCCACTGCTGTTCATTTCACTTCCCTTGACTACTTCCACTGTCTCTTGTAATCCAACACATAATTCAAAAACTAAATGACATTATGAAAGCATGAAATGAACAATGCTGAAAATGAATACATGAAATCATCAACACATTATCCATCTTGAGCAACCGCAACCTCAACAACAGCAACCACTTCCATCCTACCTTCATCACACTTCACCCCCATTCTCCTCCCTCATTCTCCCTCCTTCAGTCGCACCCTTCCTCTCCTCAGTGCAACCATACTTCCTCTCCCAGCCTCACGCACAACTATCGTTCAACACCCCAACAGCCGGCCTTTGGTCAATAGCACAGTAAAGGAAGACCCATCACACTTACCCAACGGCTCGATTGTAAAGGTACCTGTAGCTAGCCACTCTCCACTGCTCGCCTACAAAGTACTCCAAGTAAGGTATCCAAAACGCAGTAGTTCCTGTTAGTGAATTACACCTGACACTAACCTACCACAAATTCGCAACTTAGATATTTGCTCAACTTTTCCTCGAGCTTGCTACCACAATGTAACACCTCCACCTAAGTTTCCTATTTGGAACCAGATATTATTTACGTTAATACCTGTCCCGACCTTACTTCTAGAACATTACCACCACAGAGAAAACAAGACCGCACACCTTGTTTGTCGCTCTGCCAAACGTGTTCTGACTATAGTGAGTAACTTCTTCACTGGCTGACCGCCCCTTATACTGTTTATCCACGATCCGCACGCATACCCTAACATACGCTAGCGCGCAGTAACTACCCCAACTCCTTACCCCTCCATCCACACCTTCTCCCCGGTTTCATCAACAGGCTGCCCTGTGACAAATTGCTTAACCGGAAGTCCTTCTTCGCCTTGTAGTGATACTCGGGTCCGCGGCAGACTCCTGAATAGGTTATATGAACTACATAGTTATACTCACATGTAGTCGTAGTGATGACCAGCCACTGTAGCTTAGTAGCAAGGCTAAGGACTCTGTGTCGCTCCGCAGTAGCAATAGGAATAGGAATACCCCACCCGGGTCTCTGCTTCCAGCACCTTCGCTACTGCCACGTGCCTGCCTCCGGGAAGCTGATTGGTTGTTCCCTGTAGGGCGAGTCCATCCTTGCCATCGTTGGCTCTGTGGGGGTGAGAAGGCCAATCCCCAGCGTAGAGCCAATCTTACATTGTGTCAGTTTCACCACACTCCTCCCCCTTTTGAAAAGGGCCGTTGATAGGGAGAAGTCTGGAACTGACAGCGTGATAGCCGCAGGAAAGGGATTCAGTCAAAGCTCAGCCCCTCCAGCTCGGCCTTTTGGTTTAAAGGGCGAAAGCCCTACCCGTGGCACAGGGTTCGCTCCCCTTGGCCACCTGTGGGGAGGCGATGGTCAACCCTGTCAGGCTTATAGGAGGGCTGGCGGTGGCAGTCTTTTTCTCCTCCATCGCCCGCTCCGGAGTTGAACTCTGGGTGACGAGCGATGGGGCCGTTGTTTCGGCTGCGGCAGCTCCCTGGGGGTTGGAGAAGGTCACCCTGTACCCAGGCCTGGTGTTAGCCGATGCCTGGATAGGGGTAACCTGGCGCGCCTCCGTCCCCAGGGTACTGGCAGTGCTGGGACCCGTCTCTGCCACACCACTGGTGATCGTGGCGGAAGCTTGACTGGTGATCGTGGCGGAAGCTTGACGCCGTGGTGGGTCCTGGGCTCGGCGCCGTGGTCTATCTCGCTGCCGCCTTGCTGGTTCGCTCCCCCCCCCCCCCCCGGTGTGCTGGCTGATCGCTGGAGGCGAGCAATCTCCGGGCTTTGGGGTTCTCCTCATCTCCCTCGCCTTCATCCCACCGCCGCTTGGGCGCTCGGCACCCAACACGACGGTAGCACCGGAAGGCTTCCTGACCCCGAGCCCCAGCGACGACCAAGAGTACAGAGAGTACTCTCCAGTTGACCAGACAAGCCATTGAGTTTGGGGGACAGACCTCAATCCATCGTGGCACCGCCACCCCCAAATGCTCGCCGAACCCGCTGATCTCCCGGATTTCCTCTCGGGTCAAGGTCGAACGGCTCTCCTCCCGCGACTGCCGTTGTTGTTCCACCAGGCGGTAGGCCATCTTCAGGCACGGCTCCCCGGTGGCATGGTACGCCAGGCCCGTGAGCGCGGCCGTCTTCTCCGCTGGGGTGAAGGTAACCCACCCCTCCGGCATGTGCTTGGCGGCGAAGTGGGCCCCCACGTCCGCTGGCTCCCTGGTGCACGAGGGAATCGGGCAGGGCCTTTTTCCTTCCATCTGCATACACAAACCTCATTCCATGTTAGGGGTAATGTGTTAGACATTATGGAAAATTAGTGTTATAATACATGCCCTTTACGTTTACACTCTGGGCACCGGTAGAAATCAATTGTCTCCGCCTGTTTCTCTGTCATCTTCACACACTTCCCATGGAACCATTCGCGGCAGATGTCGCAGTAAATCATAAAGGCTCCATCATCTGGCTTTCGACACAGGCAATACAGGGGTTCATCCACCAATGGTCCCAGAGTGTCATCCAAAGGGTCTGATTCTGCGTCATTCACTATGGGTTGGCCCAACAGTGAATCACGTTTTCTTTCCAGCCACAAAGGTAGAGAGCTATCATGACACGGCCGTATTCGGTCATGATGCACGATCCAAGTCTTCTTTGTGGCCCCAATTTGATATAAAACTGGAGATAAGACCTTACAGACAATGAATGGCCCTTTCCATAATGGGGTTAATTTCCTGCACTGGCCTATCACCGATGCAGAGTTCGCCAAATAGACTATATCCCCCACTTGGTATTTAGCCGTCTGTTGCCTTAGATCATAATCTCTCTTTTGGCGTCTTTGCTGTTCCTGGAGGGTCTCTCGAGCCAGCTCATGCGCTCGACCCAACTCCCTCTCCAGCTGGTCAATGTAAGTGCACGTCGTGGATTCCTCCTGAGTTATACCCATCATGATCTCCAGGGGCTGCATTACTTCTCTTCCCAGCATGAGATGGTTCGGAGTAAAACCTGTGGATCGATTGATAGTGCACCGCATGGCTCCTACCAGCAATTGGAGCTGGTCATCCCAATTTGTTTGACCCTCCGTAAGGGTACACCGCACCATCTGCATCAATGTGCGGTTCATTCTTTCCACTTGGCCGTTCGCACTGGGGTGATAAGGAGTGGTCCTCTTCTTCACTATACCCAGTCTTTGGCACAACTGTGTAAACAGCTCACTCCCAAAATTAGTGCCTTGATCAGTCACAATCTCTCGTGGACATCCAAACCGGCAGAAGAATTGATCTACGACAACTCTGGCAATAGTCTCTGCCGTTTGATCTGGCATGGCGAAAGCTTCGATCCATTTCGTGAATTGATCCACCAATACCAGGATGTAACAGTTTCCCTGCCTGGACTTTGGCAGAGGCCCAAGTACGTCGATGTGACACTTTTCCATGGGGGCTCCCGTTGTAAACTCTTGAAGAGGTGCCCTGTATCTTCGACGGAGATGCTTATTGCGATTACATGCTGAACATCCCTTCACATATTTCTCGACATCCTTCTTCATGGCGGGCCAATAAAAGTGTCTTCTGACTCTCTCATAGGTACGTTCAATGCCAAAGTGTCCAGACAGCGAGTTGTCGTGGGCCAGCCTTAACACGATGTCCCTCATTCGTCTCGGGACCACAAACAGCAATTTGTTATCTCCACCTTCATTTTCCCATTTATACATCAGGGTATCATTTTGCATCTGGAGCTGCTGTCTGTTGGCCCATAAGATTTTCGTCCCCGGAGATTGTGCTGACAATTCTTCAGTTGTGGGCTGTTCCTTGTTCTGTATCCAGCGCTTCACCCTTCTCAATTCAGGGTCCTCATTTTGCTCCTCCCCCTTCTTCTTGGGGTCCAGGGTGTCTGTCCAGTTGCTGTCTTCTGAGCATAACCGTACCGCTGGATAAGACAAGGGTATGATGTCATCTATTGCATCTTCAAAGTCTCGCCATTGGCGTTGAGCTCTTTCGCAAAAATGGCATCCTCCACAGGGCAGTCGTGAAATATCTTCCCCTGCCCGATAACAGTCACATGGTTCCAGATCATCAGGGATCCTAGACAAGGCATCTGCGTTTACATGATCCTTGCCTTTGCGGTGTGTCACCAACATGTTGTATTGTGCAAGTTCTTCCAGCCAACGCGCCAGCTGGCCTTCAGCATTTCTGAAACTCATTAGCCATGCCAAACTGCTGTGGTCGGTACGGACCAGGAATTGGCGTCCCAGCAGATAGTGTCGGAACTGACGAGTGAACGTCACTATGGCTAATAGTTCTTTCCTGGTGGTGCAATACTTGCGTTGGGCTGGAGTTAAACGGCGACTTGCAAAGGCCAAGGGGACCTCTTTCCCATCTTGCATTTGGGATAGTTGTGCTCCGATAGCAAGATTTGAAGCATCAGTGTCTAGGATAAAAGTACCTTCTCTTCGTGGCAAGCCTAACACTTTGGCTGATAGCAAGGCTTTTTTCAACTGTTCGAAGGCTTTACGATGATCATCGGACCATTGAAATGGGGCCTTCCCTGTCAAGGCGTATAGAGGTGCTGCCATTTCTGCTAGTCGGGGAATGTGTTCCCGGTTATAGTTGACAAAACCGAGGAAACTCTCTACTTCCCTCGTATTCTTGGGCTCTGGCCATCTTGCAATGGTTTTCTGGTTCTCGGGATCAATGGATACAGACTCGCCTGTCATCATCCTTGTCATTTACCATCAGTATCGTGGTCATTTGTCCACTCGGATGGAATGAGGCAGGCATTAAGCATGGCACAGCATCCATCAATGGAGAGAACAGGAACGTGTGAGGCATCCTCTCATCCAGTTTTGCGACTGTATACGTTGCGGATTGCGGGGGTACCCGTGTTCTCCCTATTAGCGTCACTCTGGATACTTCAGCCAGGTGAAGTGCTTCGTCTCTCACCATTTTAGCCACTATTATTTGATTATCAACCAAAAGTTCATGGCGGGCAAAGTCAATAGTCACACCGTAGCGCTCAAGGAAATCAATGCCTAACAGCATATCCACATCAATTTCGGCAAAATATAGGGGTGCAGTATAGGGCATGTCTCCAATCAATACCCTGATCCCTTTTGCGAACTGTGCTGGAACATCGTGATTGCCGATGCCTCTTAGGCAAGTGGATACAGTCGCTTTGTCTTGCAAGATATCCTTCATTCTGGTCTGATTGACCACAGTTACTTGTGCTGCAGTATCTACTACAGCCAGTAAAGGAATCCCTTCCACTATCACAGTAATGACCAAGTTCTTAGCCCTGGGCTGGTCCACCTTATAGACGCAGGGGAACTGTTCATCCGCTTCAGTATTCAAGTCTGAGAGTTCTCTTCTCAACTCCTTTATGTCTTTTCTCTCCATCGAGAGAATGGTATCCGCGGGCTGAGGTGTTGGAGGGAGTCTGTGCCCGTCATTCAAACTCCCCCGTTGCCGTTTAACGTAAAATTTACGTTCTTGGAAACCAAGCGTTCAGCTGGCGACGGTGATCGGGATCGTTGCCTTTGGGGGCAGTCTCGAGCCCAATGACCTATTTGTTTGCAGCGATTGCATTGGTCATTTGATCTGTCTCTTGTGGCCCGTTCCTGCCTCCCTGGGGACTGCGAACCTCCTCTGGGTTGCCTTGAAAGGCTTGATCCCTGTCCATACCTGCCCATTTGTCTCATGGCTTCCTGTAACTGGCTTTGCGTTACCACGTCCTCCTGTCTGCCCCGAGTGTTGGATAGCTGCAAATTTTTCAGCGTTTCTGAGATTTGTCCCAACGCCTCTTGTAGGGTCTTCATGACATCTGGAGTTGTGGTGACGGTCGTTGTATTTGCCGCTATTGAGGACTTGCCGGGGGACTGGGGACTCGTCTTCTGGCTAGGATTGGACCATTGTGTCCTGGCCCGGTTAACCACCGAGGTGTCCCCGTCACTATCCTCCTCAAATAGCCGACGTACTTTTCGTCCACCAAAGATTGACCGTTGGTGTTCGATGTATACTTGTACCCCATGGACTGCTTGGTCAAGGCGTCGATACGCTTGGTTGAGGCCAAACAATCCAGCATCTTGGGCAGTAATTCCCCTCAGAAACGTGGCGATACTTTCAGACTCCACGTACTGGGGTGGCAGACCAGGAAAGGCTTCTGTTGCGGTTTCCCTTACTCTATCTGCGAACTCTCGTAATGACTCTTTGTCCTTTTGCCTCATATTGTGGAACGCGGCTTTCTGAGCCTCCACCGGCACTTGCTGACCGAAACGAAGATCCATTGCCTCCATGGCTCTGTGATAGTTGGTCTTCACCTCCGCAGGCAGCTGCTCAAAGTAGTGCAAGGCACTGCCGGTCAAGTGTAGCTGTAGTCGGTCAATCATCTCCCTGGCTCTCCATCGACCCAGCACACTGTGACGCTGGAATTGACCGGCAAAGTCCTTCCATGGGCATTGCCCCGAGTAAGGTGAGAGCTTCGGCAAACCTCGGATAGGATATTCTTCGCTTTCGCTCCCAGAGTCTTCTGCTCGAGTTCGCGCAGAGTGTCTGCGTCTTTCACTATAGGCATCCCCTGGCATTTCCCCAAATTTGTTCACTGGTGTTCTATAACTGCCAGGGTAACCTATGGAACCACTCTCCTCAGCTGCTGCAGACCTCTGATAGTAGGTTGTGCCCCTAGCTGGGAGAGTTGGTTTTATTTCTGGCTGAGACCCAGGTGTATAGGCATTTTCAGGTGCATGCTTCGACCCAAATACTGGCGGACTGCCTATAAACCCTAGGTTCAGCGATTCTTGACGCTGTTGATTCGTCAAGGTTTGCATTACCCCGTTTACTGTGGCCTGGATGGACTCCAGCTGTCTCTTCAGGTTTCCATCTCGCATGTACAACTGTTCTTCAGTTTTCTGAGTATGGTCCTGCAAGGCTCGCTGGAGCTCAATTGTCGTGGCCAGGCCGTGCAATTCAACGGGTCTTCTCATTTCTGCATCTAGTTCCTGCAGCTGACGGGTTTTCTGATTTAGAATCTCTTGGGTCGCTCTGAGATTGTCCCCTAAAGCGGCCATTTCACCCATCCTGCTTGAAGGTTCCCTCATCTACAAGCGCTGCAGGCGCGCTAGATTTGTCTCATAATTTTTCATCAAGATCTGGGCATTTTCTTCCAGACCCTTTATTCTGACGCCCATTCTTCTGACTTCTTGCTCAGATTGGGTGAACGTGGCATCCGCCTGGGCTTGGAGGCTTGTGCTGGTTTTAGCGATATCCTCAGTAACCTCATCTATTAGTTTACTCATTCTCCATCTGATATCCCCATTTGCCGACAGGAGATCTGCAAGCGTTTCTTCGACAAGGCGGAGGCAACTCCTCTTCAAGTCTGTCCTGTCTCCTGCGTTGCTCTGATATCATTTGCTGACAGGAGATCCTCAAGCGTATCTTCGACAAGGCGGAGGCGTTTCTCCATGACAGGTAGTCCATTGGGTAGTCTCGCCCTGTCATGTTGTACCTTCATGAGAATTCGCACCTCCTCTTCAAGTCTGTCCTGTCTCCTGCGTTGCTCTGATATCATTTGCTGACAGGAGATCCTCAAGCGTTTCTTCGACAAGGCGGAGGCGTTTCTCCATGACAGGTAGTCCATTGGGTAGTCTCGCCCTGTCATGTTGTACCTTCATGAGAATTCGCACCTCCTCTTCAAGTCTGTCCTGTCTCCACTCAGCAAAAGTGGTCCACAAATTAATGCGGAAAGACCTATCTTCAGATGGAGAATGCCCAGGCGGCGAGCATAAATCTTCCTTAGAATCAATGTGGGGCAACCTGTCGTCAGGAAGGGACCGTGGGGAGACCTCACTAAATCGACCTTCCTTCCCCTCATATATGCCCGACATCTTTTCATTTTTAGTTTGACCCTCCCCATCAACAGAGAAATAGTCAAACCCTACCTTGGAATGCGTGCTCTGCGACATTTGTTCAACCAAGGCAGTTGTATCAAATTCATCAGATTTCCCATATGCACCAAGACCCCTACCATACGCTGGTAATTTATCGTCTTGCGTTTTGGGCTCATCTGCCTCCGATTCTCCTCCCCCCAAAATGTTCACGCCCCTACCCTCCTCTTCAACATCCCCACTAACACTCACTGAGTCAATGATAGGCTCCTCAACTTCTATCCTCCCAAGTTCTTTTAACCCCTCACTGACCTGATGTAAAACATCTGAGGGGTATGTGCCCTCATTGGACATGAGTGAAGTCTGGGACGCTTGACGTTGTAAGGTTCGAAGCGTAACATTTCTTTCCCTTCTCCGTAGGGATGAATCTGAACCATCCCTACTGGATGTAGATGATCTACGTGAATGGGAAGTTTGGGGTTGTTCGGCATCGGGTTCCTCACCGACACTAGAGTCGGTGATCGAACTCACCTCAGCTGCCGTTTCAATAACTCTCACCACTCCGTCTTCTGACACCAGGTAAGGTGATGGGGTATCAATTCTACACCCTGCCTCAATCATCCGCTCAACAAAGTTAGCTGTTTTTAGCTTTAGGGCCTTTGGTAAAGCGGTGCATGCGAAATACGCATTCTTGCTGAAATTGCTGCATTCCAGCCATGCGATAATTATTTCCGCATATTTTCGGGAGGTTTGGAACCTTGTCACCAAATCCTGGCATGATACTTGTGGTGGAGTACCGGCACCTTCCATGAGGTTTTATTGCACAAACAAACAACTGTGCACAAACAAATATATGAAAAATATCAACACCAATATTTCTAGAACAAATAAACACTGAAAATCACGCAAAACGACAGAATACAAGACGTACACTGACACACTGAAGTCCTGGCAACAGGATAAACAGAAAATCAGAACTAAACACAGTTGTCACACGTGCCAATACTAACACTACCAACCTCAAAGAAATCGAGTAGTGTGGACTGCAATGAACGTAGAAACTGCAATGAATCGTAGAGAATGCAATGAACGTAGAATCTGCAAAGTCAACCAGTTATTGCAAGAAGAATCTGTAACTTAAAAGTGTAGACGTTAATATTATATAGAAGGTAGATTTATACTGGCACGGAAATATTGCTGTTGTAAAACAACCAAAAGTAAAATAATTGAGATGCACGTGACATAAAATCAAAGTTCAACCACAAGTCTATTTGCTAATGGCTACCACTATCCTTTCCCCCACCCCCAAAAAACAAAGATGAAGTGTAGGGAAATTTTTTTTTTTTAAATTATTACAGTCATGTAAGGGAAAGTCGGTAAATTCGGTACAGTCAGGTAATTCGGAACACCCTAATTTCTGGCCAAAGGGAACTAATTTCGTTTAGTTGATTCCATGGTTGGTAACAGTGATATCCCTTGAAACAAACCACGTGACAACAATGTTTGTGCCTCCAAAGAGACGAAAGCTGTTAGTATTTTCTCGTTTTTTCCATTTGTCTTCTTATATTGACTTTTGATAAAGTGTTGTGATTTCTAATTAGGACCAACTCATTCGAAACATCACTTGTTATTTTTTTAAAGCATACGTTATGTTCCTTCAATTGTAAGTTCTTTGAAAATTAGATCAAAGTCTATTGCAGACTGCATGGCATAAGGTTCAGCTACTCGTAGTGCGGGCAAATCGGAACACCAAAAGGAGGCTAAAGTGGAACAGTGTTCCAAATTACCCGCACTGTTCCTTATTTCCCACCTTGTAAAATCTTCTTCTTTTTTTCTGCGCTGCAAATAAATGGACACACAAGCTATGGGCAACGCATTTTCATCAGTTAGAAATATGGACATGGGTCTCCGGGCTGCCTCACGATCCTATGGGATACCTGTAATGACTCTGAACAGACACTTGGATGGAGGGAACAAATACGCAGTAGAGTTCTGCGCAGGCCATCAATATTACCACAAGAGCTGGAGGAACAGCTTTGTTCTCACACTCTCGAATCGGAAAAATATCCTTAGCGTTTGAAGTGGCGGAGCAGAACGGTTGTCGCATATGTTCAACAAGGAAAAGAGAAGTGCAGGAAAGGGCTGGCTGAAACTTTTCCTCAGACGGCACCCACAGCTTTCATTGAGGCAGCTTGAAGCTACGTCACTGTCCAGAGCAACAGGATTCAACCGTGAAAGCGTGTGGAGATTCTTTGACATCCTGGAAAAGCTGGTTGATGAGCATGGCTTCCCCCCCACCCCCTTCCATAACAGCGCCATCGGGAACTGGTTCAGAACAACAATCAATGTGCGGCAAGGATGCCTACTCTCTCCAACACTCTTCAACATCTTCCTAGAGCGCATCATGTCAGATGCCCTTGCAGATCACGAAGGCACAGTCAGCATAGGGGGGTAGAGCAATCTCCAACCTTCGTTTTGCGGATGACATTGATGGATTGGCTGGAGAGGAACAAGAACTTGAACAGCTGGTGCAGAGGCTTGACACTACCTCCAGAGCCTATGGAATGGAAATAAATGCAGAGAAGACCAAAATGACCAAAATGATGACCAACAACACCAATGGCATCAACACGGACATCACAGTCCAAGGCCAATCCCTCAACACAGTGCATAGCTTCAAATATTTAGGAGCCATTGTATCAGACAATGGGTCCCGACAGGAAGTCCTCTCCAGGATCGCACAAACAACTGCTGCCCTGACAAGGGTGAAGCCCATTTGGAAAGACAGGACCATCAGTCTACATTCCAAAGTAAGACTGCTGCGCTCCCTTGTCATCTCCATCTTCCTATATGCTTGCAAAGCATGGACCCTCACAGCAGATCTCCAACGAAGAATACAAAGCATGGAGATGTGGTGCTAGAGGAATCTTCTGGGCATTTCCTATACCCAACTAATCACCAACGACGAAGTCCGACAGACCATCACGCAAGCCATTGGACAACACGATGACCTGCTCACAGTGGTGAAGAAACGGAAACTCTGATGGTATGGCCACGTCACCAGATCATCAGGCCTTGCAGAGACCATTCTGCAAGGCACAGTGCAAGGAGGTAGAAGAAGAGGGAGACCGAAAAATAGGTGGGATGACAACATCCGAGAATGGACTGGTTTGACACTGAGCGAAGCCACCAGGGTTGCGGAGGACAGAGAAAGATGGAGTATGCTGGTTAAACGATCATCTGTGGTGCCCCTACGACCAACACAGCTTTCTGGCTAATGCTGCATCTGGATTTGCCAAGTGCGCGATTTGGCCTTGTGACAGACACATCTTTGGTGATGAAGATTTCAATGATGTTGCTACGACCTGCTCCCATTCTGCATCTGAGCCAGTCATCTTACCTATATACAGACCTCGGATCCCACCCAACCTGGAAACTTATCATCGCGATCTGATGTGCCAGGTATTCATGATTCGTCAACTGTCCCTGATCTGACAGTTGAGCCGCCAGTTGTGTCTGATCCGCCAGTTGTGTCCTGTCCGCCAGATGTGTCTGATTGGTCAGCTGCCCCTGATCCTCCAGCTAATGACAGAAATACTCCAACCATCCCACCGCGTCCACCGCGGAAGCTTACTTACACGTTATCAACGCCACCTCCGATTCCACCACGTTCATCAAACACAAATGCTTGTTTATCCAAGAATATGCATATCATTCCACAACAGCTGGCAGAATCTGTGGAGTCCACACACCCTCCTCCCCCACGGCATCAACCACACCGTGCTACGAGGTTACCCTCACCAGTCTCAGCCTTCAACAATGACAGAGTTGTAAAAACAAACCCTGGTGGGAGATGTTTTTTTCCGCAGCGTAACCTGTCCTGATGAGCAATTGGCAGTCCATTGTTTTATTTTATTTTTTATTGCATAAGAATTGCGATTACTTTTGAGTAAGAGAGACAGATATGATATTATAATTTATTATCAAACTATTCACGGAATTTTGGTTTGCTGTTAAAGTAAAAATCTACCTAAAAATGCCAGTCATTAACACACAAAGCATACTTTCCCCACCGCTCACACTCGCACACAAGCAATCACCGGTACAAATATCAAAATGCTCAACATTATACATGTATAATATACAATATGGTAGTGTTCCTTATTTCACCTCCCACCGTTCCAAATTTCCCTACCAGGCGTGCAATCCGGAACAAGTTCAAAGAATTTTAGAATTCATCTGACAAAGCTACAATCAAGACCTGCCCTAAATCTTTATTACAGGATCATAGTTCAATTATTTCTGAATTCAACCATGCCAAAATCCTGTGTTTTTCTCTTCTGACGTGGCAGTTATTGACGTTTTTGCTTAAGTGTTCCGGATTTGCCGACTTTCCCCTACCTATCAAAAATTAGCTAAGAGTAGAAGTTTATATATTATAGAGCTAGGAGTTAGATTAATGCCATCACGGAAATAATGCTGTCGCAGAGGCTAAGAACCTCACTACAAAAATTAAAATAACGCAGAAGCACGTGCAGGCACGAAAATATACTTTCGAGAATGTATCAAAATAAATAACTAAGTACTGGAAATAATTGCTGTCAAACTATAATGGTACCATCCTAGAAAGGGCTAAAATAACGGAGATTCAACAATACCTTGAAAATAAAGTCAGAAACCTGTAAAAGAATAAAATTAGTGCATACCAAATTATACATTCATGAAGCACAAACGGAAGTGGAAATAACCGGAAATGACCGATATAAAATAAATCTCGAGAATCACGGTCTGCAAAGAATACCGTGAACGAGAAATGGAAAATAGGGTGAGTATACTATTGAAAATCGAAAATAAAGTATACAACTTCAGCACAGAAACACATAAGTAATGAAAATATATATTATACAAGAAATGTCATATCGGTATGCTAATCAAATAGCAAAGTTGTCATATTTGGGGTACGTGTCGTCATCTTTATGTATGGGTTATCTTTCTTTCTTCATGGCCGGGAGTTACAAGTCTTGAACTCTACCGCTGGACCGTCAGTAGGTTCGTTCGAGAATAATGTCATATTAAAATACCGCAGTCCAGACGACGCCAAGTGTAGTGATACTCGGGTCCGCGGCAGACTCCTGAATAGGTTATATGAACTACATAGTTATACTCACATGTAGTCGTAGTGATGACCAGCCACTGTAGCTTAGTAGCAAGGCTAAGGACTCTGTGTCGCTCCGCAGTAGCAATAGGAATAGGAATACCCCACCCGGGTCTCTGCTTCCAGCACCTTCGCTACTGCCACGTGCCTGCCTCCGGGAAGCTGATTGGTTGTTCCCTGTAGGGCGAGTCCATCCTTGCCATCGTTGGCTCTGTGGGGGTGAGAAGGCCAATCCCCAGCGTAGAGCCAATCTTACATTGTGTCAGTTTCACCACAGCCTCTACTATAAAGTTTGTCCGGTATGGACGCTGATCTGGGCAGGTGCTGGGCGCTACGGATAGGCCTGCTGTGTGCTCAGAACCAGCGAAATCGTTATAGCCGACATTTCCTTACCGAACGTTTAACCGTTTCTGAGATAAATAAATAAACAAAATGTCCACAAACTGTAATAGCCTCATTCCGCGCGCTTCCGATTCAACCCGGCCGTGTCAAGAACGTGCCGTTCTGTAATACCGCAAATTTTGTTTTATTTCCATTCAAAACACTTTTGCACTCATGTCACCAATCTTACAAAATTTTGTGTTTAACTAATTAAATTTGATTAATTAAACATCGATTCGAGGTTTCAGCATGTTTTCCCATATAGACCAAAAAATTGATGATTTTAATACCAAGCCTTGGGGGCTGACTTAGTAAGACATTCGCCTACCGTGCAGGAGACCCAAGTTCGAATCTCCCGCGGGCCATATTTTTTTAATTTTTTTTTTTTACTCTACAATATGGATATTTTTCTTTTTAATTTAGGCTTTTTACTTTTAACTTATTTATTTATTTATTTATTTATTTATTTATTATTATTATTATTATTATTATTATTATTATTATTATTATTATTATTATTTATAAACTTATGGATATTTTTCTTTTTAATTTAGGCTTTTTACTTTTAACTTATTTATTTTTATTATTATTATTATTATTATTATTATTATTATTATTATTATTATTATTATTATTATTATTATTATTATTATTATTATAATATCTTATATCAATTTTTTTTAAACCTTGGTGTTTTTTATGATTTCTATTTGTATTATCCTATATTTATTATTATTATTATTATTATTATTATTATTATTATTATTATTATTATTATTATTATTATTATTGTTATTACCAAGGATCGGGATGGGGTGGTACGTGTAGGTAAAAGGGGGCTACGGGTATGTTTAAAGGGGCATGGGTAGGCATAACGGGGATACGGGTATATATAAGGGGGTATGGTGATGGTATACGCTCAATGTGTCCGGGGACACAAATCTACCTAAGAAAGAAGGAAGGTCTATTCCTTTCATCCATACCTGCGAAACGATCAACGGGGAAGTATCAAGGAGGGTACAGGTAGGTTACAAGGGGGGGTACGGAAGGTATCAAGGGGGTATGGGGAGGTATCAAGTGGGTTCGGGGAGATATTAAGGGGGTATGGTGAGCCATCATGGGGGGGGACGGGGAGATATGGGGGGTATGGGAACCTGTGTACCCTGGCTTGCCAGGGTACAAAACCACTAGTTCTGTTTATAAAGGAGCTCATCTGTTTTTACGACGGCATATTTTTGCCTTGTCCCATTTGTTCTTCTACCTGTAATCGGACCCTTCGTGGAAATATTTATTATCACTGATCTTCGTACGAAGCAAACAGTGGTATGCTATTTTTGGTCGGACAATGTGCGATGTCGTATTCCCTGCGGAGCAAGTGGTCCTCTAGCATATCAATGATCGGTCTTTTTAAAGATTTCCAATGGGACTAAATTGAAAGGATCAACGATGAATAAGCTTAACGAATCTGTTCGAATCTGTGGAAGAGTGTTGAAAGGAAACTATGATGCTCATCTATTAGCGCACGTTGCGTCAGCGACTTGCGCCTTCCTCCATACGTCAGCAGACGAAAGCAGCAGGCGGCTTGCAGCTTTTGCCCGTGGGTGGCACAAGCGCGGCTGCGGTCTATGCAAGTCTTACTTTCCATTTTTGGAGAGTCTCGATCTCGCTTAGTCCGAGATTCACGTTTGGTGTAAACAACTGAGCTCCAACATGTTGGGGACAAATGTTGACGGGAGTTGATACCCCTGTGTTGTCATGGCATGCATTCTGATTGGTCAATGCCAGCCTCTCGACGCACTAAAATAGGGGACTGTGTCTATCGTCGTTCGGACGCGCCGCATGGACCTTGCGTCAGTGCTGAGGCCGTGACGTGTCGTACCTCAGAGTCTTGCACACGGTGGGTTGCGTCAAAAGATGCGCGCGTCTTGACGACGCGGACGATTGACACGTCGTCTTCAATGGGCTTTAGCTTACAAGCGTTAGCGATGAAGTGGCGATTCACCTTGACTCAGCGCCAAAGCGATGACATGCGGAATGCAGCTGCTAGGTGTACGCCTTGCTACAGAAGTTATCATGAAGGAAATGGTCTTATGCGCATAAGATTTTCAACAGGAAATTATACTAATCCTCCAAATTACGATCGTGAAGTAAATTTGGTGAATAAATGCTTCGTGTTCAATAAAATTGGATTCGCTTGATTAAACAGCAAGATAAGTCTTCGAAAAATTCTTTGCATGGAAGATTTTTAAATGGACGTCCGCTTAAGCGAACGATTCAAAGAGCAGGAATTTATTCCATTATGAAAGCCTGATTAATTTGAAATAAAAACCAGTTGGCAAGCCATTCAAACATAGTTCCAGACATCCACACACACACACACACACACACACACACACACACACACACACACACACACACACACGTGCACACAAGAGAGCTTTCAATTTCAAAATTCTATCGCTTTAATTTGCTGAGAACAGCCCTGGTCCTTGCCCAGATAGGATTCCCAGATTTGGATAATAACCACTTCCTCCTTGATAGAAGAAAAATATGCACGATCTCACTTTTCTCGCCAATCTCGAAGTCAGTTCCTTGTAAATCAGTTTAGTTCCTATCCCTCCTCATTTTGTCAGATTACATGCACATTTGATTTGATTCGCCTTGTCGGATTATATCACATTGCCATGCCAGTTTCTGCTTCTGTTTTATGCTTCATCCTCTTTTTTATCATCTTCTTCTTCTTTGCAGGACAGTATCATTTCACCTGCTCTCTCCTTCTTTTGTTTATCTTTTTAATCTTTCCATTGCGACATCTAGATAGGTCTTTCATCAAAATGTTCTGCT